>MU228256.1:346698-372184 GCA_018584345.1 Thuja plicata
TAGGTTTTCTACCTAAGGTTTTAAGTTTTGAAAGTCTTTCTATTTTTCGTAACTAATTTACAAAGTAAAATAAAACTAAACATAATATAATTTAAACTGTAATCTAATTAAAAGAACAAATTTCAAATATTAAACATAATATGCGTATTGAACATTAAATATTAAACTAGTTCTAAGAGAGAGAGTTTATTGAACGTACCTGTAGTAGGAAAAATGGCAGCAGGGAGGTCTGTGGTAGCTCTCAAAAACTATAAACATTAAACACAATATACAATTTTAAACATTAAACTAATTAAAAACAATAATAAAAAATATTTTTAATAAAAAAATAATAAAAAACAATAATACGTACCTATAATAGGAAAAATGGAAGCAAGGGGGTCGGTGGTAGCTCTCAAAAACGGGTACCCATTCAGATAAAAACGTAATCCCATTTTGCAAATTGTAAAAATGATTTGCAAAATGGTTTAAAACAAATTTTAAATACTTTTACAAAACGGGCACCTATTTTTTAAAAATCGGGCACCCGTTTCTTAAAAACGGGTGCCTGTTTTGCTACGGGTACCTGAACCAAAATGGGTGCCCATTTTTTAAAATGGGCACCCATTTTATATTCACGGCTCGGGCACCCGAACCATAACGGGCACTTGTTTTTTAAAAAATGGGTGCCCGTTTCTGTTTGCCAATTTTTTTTGGCCACGGACTTCGGCGGAATTGGCACTCAACTTTGTGCTTGCACCCTTGTGTGGGTTATTAAAATCCCCAATAATAATACCTTTAGCAAGATCTAACATGGAAATTATGCTTCTAAGTTTTTCCCAATATGATCTTCTCCCTTTTTTTGAATTAGGAGCATAGATATTCATGATATACCAACTTTTATTATCCCTAATATTAGTGAAATTCAAAAGTAACAAATTAACTTCTTCATGAATGATTTTAGCCTTGATGTGTGAAGAGTTACATAGATTCATCAGCCCTCTAGAGGTACCATTCAAACTTGTAGTGACCATATCCGTAGTTTTACTAAATTTTATACCTTCTAGTTTTTCCTTCTTCATCTTAGTTTCCTAGATTAGCATTATATTTGATATATGATCCCTTATCATATTCTGTATTACATCATGCTTATGTGGAACATTGAGTCCACAAATATTCCAAGATATAAGCTTCATTTATAACTAGATGTACATGCATCCTCATTGGTCTTTTGGGTTCCATCTGCTATGTTCTTGCAGGCTTCTTCTTGCCAGATCTGGCTCAACTTTTTTCACCCTGGAGCTTTCATTTTAACACCCAGATCTACTTTTTTCTTTCTCCTGGTTGCTGCTGGGAAAATCAGGGATGGGTCCCTACTATTCTTTTTTATTTGTGATGCTGGTCCATTCACCCATCGTCCCTTCCTTGTATTTGGAAAAAGGTTCTTCCATTCTTGTGATCTTCCCTGGAGTGGCCGATTTTAGTAGTGCTTCTATTTTGAATACCTACTCTGATTGATCATGTTCTGAACTACTGATAGAAACATGAGCATTCTCACCCACCAAATTGTTTTTCGTAGGCAAAAAGACCCCAAACTCCCAGGAAGGTTAAGGGATCTCAGAGAAAAAGAAGAAAGGTCCAGTGCACGTGGGGTCCCTTCTCCATTGCCCAGTTCTTCCATGGTTCTATCCACTCCTATGAGTTCATGTATAATGTTGCCTTCTGGAGCAGATTCAAACTCAGTGGAGCACCTAAAATCCACTCTCTCCAAAGCAAGAGAAATCTATTGTATGGGTTCCCCCATTTGATCTTATTTGGTTTCTTCTATTTCCTCTAGTTTCTTTTGTGTTTAAGGGATAACAGTTGTTGAATCCCTTATCTTCCAAACTTTGGTGCTATTAGCTGTGGTTCCTGCTTGGAATTTATCCAAAGTTGGGGCTTTAGGTACATGTTCCTTAGTTCTTCCTACTGACCTTTGAGCCTTCATATCTTTTTTCTTTATTAGTTCTGGGCACTTTCTAGACATATGTCCTCCTTTCTTGCAATGAAAGCAAGCGAAAGGCACACTTTCATAATCCAGTTTCTGTAATATTTTTCCCAATTTAGAATAAATCTCTATGACCTTTGGCACGTCTTTTCCCTCTTCCACCCCTATGCAAACTCTAGCATAGGTAAGGCACCTTCTGTTAGCCATCACTGGGTCAATCGAAAGAAGCTCTCCAAAGGATCTGGCAATACTAGCAAAGACATCTTCATACCAAAACTCCAGAGGGAGATTAGGAAGCCTTACCTATACCGGGGCTTGGATATAAAAAGAATCGTTTAGGTCTTGATTAGGAGACCACTTTTGTAGGGAGAGAGAGGATTTCCCAATAGCCCATGCACCAACACATAGAATCTTGGCATAGTCTTCCTGGCAAGAAAACTCAAAGGACAAAAGGCCCTTTTCCATGGATTTTATTTCAACCTAGCCCTTTAAGTTCCATTTTTTCTTTGCAGAAGATCTAACCATGGAAATATTTGGCCTTGACCCTACAAATTTTCCCACCAAAGTAAGAGACATTGGTTGCAATATTGTGGTCAATCAATTCGTCCAGTAAAGAAATGGTGTACTTTCCCTTTTCCTTTTCAGATAGGTCTTTTATAACATGGAAGAGATACTTTCCTGTAGGTTTCATCCTGAATAAAGTTGACCAAGGATGGTGCTAGGAAAAATATTCCTTGTCACAAGGCTGAGCCTCTAAATTTGCAAAAGAATTCCCCTCCATCCCCACCTCCTCTTTACCTTGATCCTTATGTCTATCATGTGGGACCCCATCCTTGTTTGTTGTGTCTTCCTTTTCCTTTTCTGTGAGAGGGCCACCATCACGAGCTCCCGCAGCAACATTTAGCACCTACAAAATTATTTTCCTGCCTAATCCCAAATTCAAAATTCCTCCCGCTCTCACTCCCGCTCCCACTGCCACTTCTTGGGCCATTTTTTTTTTCATGATGTGTTTCCTTTGTGATGTCCTGCTTGTTTTTTATTTTAAAAAGTAGCCAAAACTGGGGGCTGACCTGAATAGATAAAACAAGCACAAGGAGTACCGACAACCAGCAAAGCACACACATAGAAAACCCTCAGCCTATGCCAATTTTAAAAACCAAAAACCAAGAAAGAAAATTAACAAGCCCCAGCTCCAACATGGAGTTGGTAACTAGCCTGGAAGTCCTAACAAGCCCCAACCTCACCATGAGGTTGGTAACCAACCTATTGTAGTAAGTAATGGTAAAGTTAGCATTAACAGTAACAAACAATAGATTACAAAAACTTGAGATTAACCAAAGATCTAATAGGCCTACATCGCCCAACTGAAAAGTCCAGGCAAAAAATTTAACCATAAACAGAGGAAAAGGAAGCTACTTCGGGTTACCTTCCCCACCTTTCAACAAGAGCTTAAGCCAGTCATCCATGAGGAACTGGTATAGTTCTTCATCCTTTCACTCACCTCCTGAGTTCATTTTCTCCATATGAAGGAGTTGGAGTGTAGTGGCAGCCGCATGCATGACCTTCACAGCAAAGTCCGCAATCCTATTAAATATTTCCCTGAGATTTTTAATTTCCACCCTCATTTCCTTTAGCTCCACCTTAGGGTTAGAACGAAATAGGGGCTCTTGAGGACCAATAGTAACAATGGGAGTGTCACTCATAGCATTAGGCATTTTCTCCTCTATTTTTTTGGAGTCCACCAGGGAAACCTTTATAACTACCTGGGGGCTAGGGGACTGTTAAGTTAGGAGTGACAAGTCCGCTTTCGTCTCCTCAAAGAGTTTTTTCTTTGAAAGGTCAAAGGTTGGGAGACAGAAACTGGTAGAGACATGAGAGTCATGACTTTTCACAGACCCATCCACAATAGAGATTTTCTTCTTTTTTTCCCTTTCTTTCTCCTCAACCTTAACTTTCTTCCCCACTTTAGCTTTCCCCCTGGTGACCTGCTTGATATCTTCTTCCTCCTTTGAATCATCTTCCCCTTCATCCTCACCAGTGCACCTCTTTCTCATAGCTTTTTTCTTGTATCTAGTTTTGGTAGTGATTCTGTTAGATCTCCGTCTACTATCATTCTCCTCCTCTCCTTTAGATTCAATGGTGATTTGGTCACCGTCGGCCAAACTCAACTTATTCTTCTTGGAAACAAGGGGTTTTGGAAGAAGTCATGGGGTTAGAAAGAGTGACTTGAAGCACATTAGAATTATTAGGATACAACATAAATTTATGGAGAGAAATAGTCCTAGGCGGGCAGAGGGCTAAATGGAAATTGTAAAGGCATAGCATTAAAACCTGATGGAGAATACAATAATTCTGCCTGGATTTCATTTTTTCTCTGACTTCCAAAATAGAAGCTTCCATCAAATGGAGCAAAAAAAATGGAAAGAAGATGGAATCATTGTACCTTAAGTGGTTAAGGAGAGGGAAATGATAGTTGTAATAGGTGCTAAAGTGGCTTTCCAGAGTGATATACTTCATCAAAATGAGGCATATTTTATTCCATGGGTCGGGTAGTGTCATTCTATTGAATCCTCCCCTAAAAAATTCAAGAATATCCATTTTTTTTAAGAATATTTTCATATGGGTGTCATCTCGGCTTTTGGTGATCTTCTTCCATTTTCTCCCCTCTGTGGAGAGACCCATGGCCTGCACAATAACCTCCTCATTAATTTCAAAATTTATTCCATTTATCATGACTTTACACTCATCCCAAGTTTTTACCAACTGTAGAGAGACTAGTTCATCACTGCCACCCATAGCCTTCATGAACAGGAAGAAACCGCCCTCCTTAAGGTAGTTGAGAATGCACAGATTTTTGATTAATTCATCCTCGATCCTAGCAGGTTCCACCCACACCATATCCCCGCCCATCTCTGAGCTGTATTTAGGCAAGTATTCCTCCCTGGTCTCAACTGACATCCCACCTTTCCCTCCTCTATTCAGCACAACCCTCACCAGAGTAGAGCCAACAACCCAACAAATGTAGCAATTTTTTCTCCAGACAAAAAACTTGGTAGTTTTAATGTCTGTCTTCTCACAAAGTTGGCCTGTACTATTCACATGTTTGGCCGAGATAAACGAATAAGATTTGCATGTCGAGAAATCATATTTCCATAAAGGCTTAATGTAACTATTAATTGCATCAGTCATATCATTCTTTCCCTTGCCCGTGTTATGCTCCACGTCTTATTTTAATTTGAAAAATCTCGTACTCTTTCTAAAAATGGCATTGATAGCCCATCTTTCCAGCTAACAATAATTAATGTAACCAAATCCCATATCTCTTTTAAAATTTGAAATGATGCGGCACCTCGTGAACTTGCCCGCTGTCTTTCTCAACCAATCAAAATCAGCCTCGTTATTCATCATTAAATTTTCTTTCTTTTTCTAGAAGCAAAATAACATGCTTGGGTAGAGAATTTAAGTTTCTCCAACATCTTAAGCCATTCACTGCAAGACCCATGGTCGCCAACATGTCTGCCACCATGTTACCTTCACGGTAAATGTGCTAAAGGTTGAAGTCATCAAACCTAGGGAGCAGCAAATAGATGTCTTGTAACACATTTGCTAGGATCCATCCAGTAGTATAGTTCCCTTTAACTATCTCAATTACAATTTTAGAATCACCTGCTATGATTAATCTTTTAATCCCAATATCAGATGCCACCTTTAGACCCCATAGGAGGGAAGACATCTCAGCCAAATTATTAGACCCCTTCCCTAGGTGGACCGCATAGGCTAGGATCAAGTGACCCTTTTGATCTCTAATAATACCTCCACCTATAGCAATACTATTGGAGGCAGTGCCATCAAAGTTTAGCTTGGTTATGTATTCCTCCGAGGGTGACCATTTAGTGTTTAGCCTAGTCAGAATTTTGGAGTTGTCTGTCGCGTAGAAGGAGGTGGGAAGAACCCATTCCTTAGCTATCATACACTCCACTCCCTTGGGGGGATGGGGGTGGATTTTCCAATGGTAGGTATCCAGGGTTTCCTTCAACAGATTCACAGTCAACCGCAACGCTCCTTCAACATTGATGTCTTCTCCTCTAAAAATCTGATTGTTTCGTTCCTTCCATAGAATCTAGTAGACATGTGGGGGTAATAGGCGCCAAAGGATGTTGATGAGAGGGTGCTCAGCTATTCGACCCCATTTATTAATGAATTGGTCTCAGTGCTCAAAAAAGACCCAGTCCAACTACAGTTTTCTCTTTATTTTTCCCCACACCTGAGAAGTGTAAGGGTAGTGTATAAGAATATGATTTATTGTCTCAGCCTGCATTTTACAAAGAGAACACCTATTGATCAGTTGGACTCCCCATTTCTGGAGGTTGTCCAACGTAAGGATTTTTCCATGAAGAGCGGTCCACCAGAAAAAGTTTATTTTGGGGATGAGATAGGGACACCAAACCTTTCCCCAACTCATCTTATCAGCCAAAACCTTAATGTTAGCAAGGTAAGCAGATTTGACCGTAACCTCCCCTGATTTGCTGTGACACCACACAACCTTGTCAACAATTTGAGAGATGGGGATCCTGATCTCTATAATTAGTTTCTATAGCTCCAAAATGTAGGGTGGGACATGCTCTTGGCCATGGTAAGCATTATCAAGGTTCTTCCATTTCTTATCCTGAGAAATGTAGTCACTGACTTTGTCTCCAAAATGAGAAATCAAATGATCCCTGAGGGGACTAAGTTTGTTTCTATTGAGAGGTTTATCTCCCACCCACCAGTCCTCCTAGAAACTTATTTTCTTGCCATCACCCACCACCCATTTTAAGCCTTTGAGGAGGATGCATTTACTTTTCACCATGAAGTTCCAGAATTTAGAGCCAATGGGGTAGTTTTGGCCCAAGGGGAATTGGTCATTTAAGTATTATTTTCCCTTCAAAATTTTACACCAACCGGAGTTACCTTTAAAAGTTTGCCACCCAAGTTTGGTAATTAGCACCATATTAAGATCTTTTATCTTTCTCACTCCCAGCCCTCCCACCTTCTTAGGTTGGCAAACCGTATCCCAGCTAATTAGGTTCATTTTAGTCTTTTCCTCCGTTCTGAACCATAGGAAGTTCCTTTGGATTTTTTCTCATTTCTCCACAATTCTGTCATTGATTTTGAAAAGAGATAGGAAGTAAGTAGGTATTCCTTGGAGGGCCACCATCAAAAGTTGGAGCTTCCTCACATTACTGAGGACCTTACCTATCCATCCTGCCAATTTTTTCTACATTTTTTTGAGTATGGAGTTCCAAAAAGGGTCAGAGACTTCCTTCACAGTGAGAGGGAGTCCAAGATAGGTGTCGGGAACTATACCACCCTTACAGCCAACACATTCCATAATTTTCAATTGGGTTCTTTGTTCAGAATTAAAGAAGTAAATTTTTCTTTTGGTATAATTAATCACCTGACCTGAAGCCTCTGCATAAATATTTAGTAGAGCTTTCCATTCTTTCCCAAATAGAAACATGTCATCCACAAATTGTTGAATGATTTCAGGAGGAAGAGTGGAAGCCGTTTTAAATCCAACAATGTGTCCAGAAGCGTTTAGTCTCAATAAATTACGAGCCAACACCCTACCCACAAGGAGGAACAAATAAGGGGATAGAGGGTCACCTTGGTGCAAGCCCCTCTTTGGATTAAAGGACCCCCAAGGAGAACCATTTACAAGAACCATAAATTCAACAGTTTCCACCGCCTCCTTGATAATTCTTATGAAGTTTGCATTAAAGCCAAGCTTTTTTAGCACCCCGTATAGGAATTTCCAAATTACCTTATCATACGCCTTAGAAATGTCCATTTTTAGCGCCATGCTAGTATTATTACCTCTATCCATCAAGTGAATGATTTCATGGGTAGTGATAACCGCATCTAGAATTTTCCTTCCCGGAACAAACCCCTTTAGGTTGGGGTTAATTATTTTACCTAGGAGAGGTTTAATCCTATTTGTGATGATTTTTGAAAAGATTTTATAAATAGTATTACAGAGGCTAATAGGCCAGAAATCACTTAGTTCCTTGGGGTCTTGAACTTTAGGGACCAGAATAATGTAAGTTTTGTTAATTCTCTTGAGGATTTTGCCAGTTCTAAAAAAATCATGAGCAGCATGGATAATATCATATTTTATGACATCCCAGAAATGCTGGAAGAAAGATGAGGGAAATCCATCTAGACCAGGAGATTTGAAAGCACCCATGGAGAAAACCACAATTTTGACTTCCTCTTCAGAAACCTTGGAAAGCAGCGTATCGTTCTCTTCTCTAGAATTAACAGTCGGGATAGCCTACAAGAGATGAGAGCTATCAGAATCAACCCCCTCCGTATTGGGCATCTAAAAGTGTCACAAAATAAATCCGACACATGATTACCCATGTCTTCTTCCCCAGTCATCACCTTCCCACCGGTAGCTAGGGATTTAATAGTATTTCTTCTTTTATGGATTGAAGTAGATCTATGGAAAAACACCGAGTTGCGGTCACCTTCCTTGAGCCATTGGATACGAGATCGTTGCTTCCAAAAGATTTCCTCCCTTTTGAGGTTGTCTTTCCATTTTTTCCTCAAGCTCTCTTCCTCAATATGAGCTTCCCAAGAGGAATTTCCCATGGCCATTTAATTTTGGAGGAGTTTAAATTTTTCCTCTATCTCTTTCTTAAACTGAAAGATATCCCTGAACTTATTTTTGCTCCACCCGTGAGCCTCCCTTGTGATAATTTTAAACTTCTCAGCAATTCTGAACATAGTTGTTCCCCTAATAGGCATATTCCACCACCTTTTTATACAATTTTCAAATTCCTGGTGAGAATGCTACATGATCTCATAGCGGAATGGCCGGGGTCCAGCACGGGCTTTCTCCTCCCAGTCAAGAATCAAAGGAGAGTGATCAGACATAGTCCTTGGGAGGTACAAGAGGCCAATCAAAGGGGCAATATCCAACCCACTAGAGATCAACCATCTATCCAGCCTAACCTGGATAAGGTGCCTACCTTTTCTATTGTTAGACCAAGTAAAACCCATTTCCTGCAACTCAATATCTACCAAATCACTTATCCTCATGAAATCAGCCAGCTCCTGCTTACTATCAAAATAATCTTGGGACCCTGCCAATTTCTCAGAAGGGAACAGGGGACAATTAAAATCCCCAGCACACATAATAGGGTAATCATGGTCAACATCAATGAGGTTAGATATTTCCCCCCAGAGTCTACCCCATTCCATTCTAGAGTTTGGGGCATAAATGTTGAACATATACCAAGAGGAATTATTCCAAGTAAAAAACATGGCAAGAAAGTTATGAGAAGAAGCCACAATGTTTCCAGCCAACTTACTAGGGTTCCAGAGAGTAGCAACACCACTTGAAGCCCCATCAACTTCACTGTATAGAAAGGCCATTCTGGGCCAAATTTTATCAACCAGCAGCGCAAAAATATTGTACTTCATTTTAACCTCTTGTATGAGAACCATATCAACTCGGAGCTCTGTAATATACTTCTTCAAAGTGAACTATTTTTGTGGGCTTTTCATACCAATTATGCTCCATGATAGGAACTTCATCTTTTACCTTTTTGAGAGTCCTCCAGGGTTAGTTGCCTTCCACTAGAAATGGTTGTTGCTGCTTCCTTAGCTCTGGTTTCCTTAGTAGTCGGGCGGCCAACTTTTTTTTCACTCCCTACATCTGCCTTCTTTTTTCACTCTAGTCCTTCATCCATCTTCTTGCTCCTGGTTTTCCTTTTAGGTTCTGACTAGTCAATGGCAGAAGTCGAGGGCGACAAGGAGGATGTTCTCATCATTTCTGCCCCAAAATTTGAACCACATTGCTGGGTGGAAGAATTTTCTCCCCAAAATTTTCTCATCAAAGCACTTCTAGCCACCCAAGTCTTGTTCACCATATTGGCATCAAGACCATTAGGAATGTTAATGAGAGTGTTAGAGAAATCCATTAATACTATGACCATTTCTCCATCTTCAAGGGCCATACCCATCTCAGCTGCAGTGTTTGCCGTGAGAATCTCACCTTCTTCTAATGCCTCAACCTTCTCGGCCTTTGTGTTCCTTACTAACCCTTCCTTCATCTTCCCTTTTTCTAAGGCCTCAATCTTCTCGGTCTCTATGTTCATTTCTAGCCCTTCCAACACTAGCCCACCAACATGGGGGGGAACCCGCCATGGGAATGATGTTCAACCATGGTATCCATCGAAGGCATAGCTTGGAGGGACTCAAAATTGTTAACCTCAGGAGAGGGGCATGTGACAAGTTGTTCCTCCAACTTGGAAGAGCCCTTATAGTTAGTCACCACATGCCCATTTTTTCCACATTTCTGGCAGTGTAGTGTGGCATTTTCATAAACAATGGCTGGTTCCAGTTCCCCCACTTGGACTTAAGCAGTACAAAGTTGGGAAGGGGCTTGTTCATTGTGACATTAACACAAAATATAGAAAACACCAGGCATGACTTAGTCAGAGTAACCGTGTCAGCTGTCATATAAATTCCAAAGGAGTTCCCTATCCATCTAAGCACTTTATCATCCCAGAATTCCAGGGGAAGACCAGGAAGGAAGACCCACATCAGAGAAGGTTTTTGCAGTTCAACTTCTAGGTTAAATCCAAGCTTCCATTTAGCCATCAGAAGAGCGTGCTTCCCATAGTACTAGCTCCCTTTAGAAACACTAGTAAAATTTGCCTCAACATTAAATCTGAATAGGAACAAACCCCCTGTCATAGTAGAAACTAACAGGGATCCTTTAACTTTCGACCTGGCTATAAACCGACTACGCACCATCTCTATGGTGGGCCTAAAGGAAACAAACCTCCCAACAAGGGAAAGGTGTAGGGCAATAGATATGTCCTCCACAACTCCATCTAGGACAGATATTTCAAGACCAAATTCTCCAGCTGAGAATTTAGGTGTATCAGGGGTGTCAGGAGACCCAGATCCCAACACTACCATCTTCCAACCCCCCAATGCAATAGCATTATCCTCCTTCACAGGCTTTGAAGGGGACACCATAACACCAATTAGGGAACCAGGCGAGTCCACCATGATAGAGGAAAAGGGGCCAACCCCTGCCGAGAGGGGTTCTAAATCATCTCTCCTAGCAAGGACCAGGAACAGTTCCAGGCAGTCACTCCCCATCTCCCCCGGTGGAGCAGGGGCTGAGGCAGAATCTAGCATTGAAAAAAAACAAATGAGTGGGAACCTAGTTGCGGTGGAGTTGCAGAGCTTGAATGATATAGATTAAAATGATGTCCTGCTTGTTATATGTTTTGTTTAGTTTTCTTTAAATGACCCGTGTTTCTCTCTTGGTGCAAGGTGATAAAGATATCATAAATATCATAATCATTCCTCTATTTGTATCTTAATTCTTCTATATATTATTACTTGTTATATTGTACATGTGCCATTATTCATAAATTTTCCTTTGTGTTGTCTTCTCTAGATGATGCAAAATGGTAGAACCTATTATTTTTGGTCTACATGATGTCAGCAAAAAAGACTCTTCTTTGTAACTCTTATGTTTCTTTCTTCCCTTGTGTTGTAGTTCTACTTCCATCGGGAGAGGATTATAGTTCATTTTGACATAATTCAGATATACATGAGTTATCATATGACCTATTGACCCTAGAGTTTGTATATGTAATGCCACACCAAGGAACCCTCAGTGCAAGCACAAATTAAACGCTAAAACATGCAGATATTTTTTTTAACAATATTAGTTTATGTTAAATCACAATATCATCTAAAATTAGAAACCATTGAGGATAAAGATAATACTTATTTCCATACAAAACTATTAATTATAATTACATACCTTTATATCACCATCTTGTTTCTACATTGTGATCAACATGTTCAATACGGGTATCTGTAAACATGTCTCAAATCAAGACACAAGACACAAGAATTACTAACAATAATTACGTGATAAAAAATATAACCTTTCTCATAATTTAATTAGGAAGAATAAAAAATACCAATAGATAAATCCTAAGGGACTAGACCTAAGTCTCGGGGGCTCATCATTAATTTCCTTGCCTATGTTCTCACTCAAAGACTTCATAGTTTGACTCTTACAATTCTAAACTATATATTTATAAGATTAAGAAAGTGGGTACACAACCCTTTCAAAGGTCCTAATCTCTAGATAGTCTTCCTTTCAGATACAACCTAATTAGGGGAAACAAGGACAAATTCCTAGACTTAATTTATAGCTTGACACCAATTCCAAAAGTCAAGATAGAGTTTAACCCACACTAATATAGCATATATGAAACTACCTGAATTATACTATTCAATAAAATGTCTCTGAAGAAAACAAAGGAATAAATCTCTACCAAATCCTAAGATAATATCATAATTCAATACATTAATAACACCATCATAGCTGACATCATCAAATCATTATTATGATAATCATTATGAATATTAAAAATCTCTATAAAAACATGACATAGGGTCAATACCTCATCAATTCCTAATGATAAACTTAGATTTGATGAAAGGAAACTAAATGAATAACAAGTTATTCATAATTACTCTAAAATAATTAAGGGAACAAAGAATATGCCTATAACTACATAAACATAACAATCGCATCTATAAGAAGGCACACCATTCATATAATTATCTTTTCAAATCTATAACAACTATTAATCATGTATGATTCAATTATAAATACAATTATGCATAACCCCATAACCTAACTTGAGCATATAGCATGATATAAAATGATATTAATTGATTTCCCAAAGTCTCATGATGAATTTAGTGCCCATCTACTAGAAATACATAAATAATTCTTTATGTTCTAGATTCAATCAATTATAATCTAAAGAACCACTAGTATGAAAAGAGGTAATCATGACACCACTTCCAACCAATTTAATTGAAATACTTTCATAAATGAGCATGAGAACAATGCATAACAATAATAAATCTAGTAGTACAATCTAAACTAACGACAATGTCAACCTTAAGCCATATAAATAGTTATTTGAGAGAATAGAACATGATGTTATTTTTCGATTAAAATAATCAAATAGTAGTCATACCTTTCTATCCAACATTCTCCATTGGGTGGGACCATTGGTTACAACTTAGTCAAAATACCATTCATTCCTATAAAATTTTACATGGTACTTGGGTATAAATCAACATAAGTGTTGAGTTGAAGTCCAACGGACTTCTTTTCTTTCCCTCCAGAAGAAGACTCTTCATATTTTGACTCTTTGTATTGAGAGCTTATTATAAAGCTACTGCTATAACCATTGTATTTTGTTTGGTTTTACTTTAATAAGAAACCTCTTCTCAGAGTGGACGTAGCCAATTGATGAACCACAATAAAATCCATGTTGTGTTAATTTTGTGTTTGTCTATTCAATTTTTTATTCTCGTTTCTCTATTTTTATAGTTTTATAATTGGTATTAGAGCGGGCGTGAACTTCTGGTTGAGAAACAAAAAGGATTTGTTCATAAGTTATATAAGATTTAAGAGTGCAGAAATTTTCTGGAAAGAACTTTGAGAAATGGAAGATCTAGATGAAATATTTTCTGATCAAGCAAAGCCTCTCACTCACAATCGAAGGGTATACAAAGAAGCCAAGCATAATGAGTAACAAAGATTGGGAATCACTCGATGAAAAAGCCAAAGAAACAATTATTCTCTCTTTAAATGATAACGTGTTGTACAATGTTGCGAATGAAGAACCAACAAAGGATGTATGGGAAAACTCATAGCCACATATGCAATCGCATCAACAACAAATAAATTCGTCATTATGAAGAAGTTATACAACTTGAAGATGAGGGAAGATGCGAATATGATGAATCATCTCAACGATTTCAATACTTTGATAAGCCAAGCAGACTCGGTTGGCATGAAACAAGACGATGAGAACAAGGTTGTATTGTTGTTGTGCTCTCTTCCAAATAGCTGGGATGGAGTTGTAACCACTGTTAGCACTACAACATCAAGCACAAAGAAGTTATCATGTCATGAAGTTTTACCAACTCTTCTCAGCGAAGACATGAGAAGGAAGAATATGGAGTCTTCAAACAATGAAGCTCTAACAATGGCGAGTACCAAAAATAGGGGAAGAAGCCATAATAGAGGTAGAAATAACAACAATCAGAGGTCTCAATCTGCAAGAAGATCACAGTCAAGAGGTAGACAAAATGGTTGTTGGTTTTGTGGTAAATTTGGTCACGTTAAGAAAGATTGTCACAAATACAAAAAAAAGCAAGAAAGGGTTTTGGACAGAGAATAAAATATAGCACATGACAAGGATGATGGTATTTTAGTACTTTCTACAAGTGACACAAAAGAAAATTCTTGGGTCATAGATTTTAGTGATTTTTTTCATGCCACTTCTTGCACGGATTCACTCACAAACTATCAAGAAGGTAAATTTGGAAAAGATTATTTGGGTGATAATAATTCTTGTGAAATTATTGTAAAAAGTGACATTGTTTTGCCATTGGAAGGAGGAGGCCAATGACTTCTCAAAGATGTTCATCACCTGCCAAAGCTAAAAAGAAATCTGATTTCTGTCAGTTAGTTGCATACACAAGGCTTCCATACCTTTTTCTTTGTGGATTCATGGAAGGTAACCAAAGGTTTCATAGTAATTGCCAAAGGCAATAGAGTTGGTAGTTTGTATCTTTTATAGCATCCTAATGAGGTGGGAGCTTCTATGACAGTCATAGGCAGGGATGTATCTCTTTGGCATCAAATGTTAAGCCATATGAGTAATAAAGGCCTTGAAGTGATGCTCAATTATGATCAATTACAGGGCCTAAATTCTGCAGATTTGGAATTCTGTGAACATTGTCTTTGTGGTAAACAAAAAAGGGTCATCTTCTTGAAGAATGGACATGACAAGAAGACAACACCGCTGGAGCTAGTGCACTTGGATGTCTTCAGACCTACGGAGGTAACTTCTTATGGAGGTGCAAAATATTTTGTTAGTTTTCTTGATGACTATACTCGGATAGTGTGGATTTACATGATGTCTCGTAAATCTGAAGTGTTTTCAAAATTTAAAATTTTTAAATCACTTGTTGAAAATCAAAGTGGTCATAAAATAAAATGTTTAAAGACAGATAATGGGGGTGAATTTTTTTATTTGGATTTTGATAATATTTGTCCAGATTATGGTATTCATAGAATCAAGGTTGTCCCATATACTCCGTAAGAAAAAGGCGCAGTGGAAAGGCTAAATTGAACAATCCTTGAGAAAGATAGATGTATGCTTTCTAATGTTGGTTTGGGGAAAGAATTCTGGGCGGAAGCATGTAATACCGTCATTTATTTAATCAATCACAGTCCCTCATCTCGATTGGATTTTCGTATTCTGGAAGAAGAATGGTTAGGAAAGAGAATTTCTTATTCTCACATTTGGGTGTTTGGTTGTCAAGCACTCTTTCATGTTCCTAAGGAGAAGAGAAGTAAACTAGATTCAAAATCATAGGGATGTATATTTGTGGGCTATGGAGAAGATCAATTTGGTTTTCGTATGTGGGATCCAATTAAGAAGAAAATTGTGAGGAGTAGAGATGTGGTTTTCAATGAGACAATGTTTCCAGCCTTATAAGGGGAAAGACATATAAAATATTATGTCCCTTTAATGGATTTTGATTTCTCTCACATCTCCTTGCATAACCAAAATTCATATCCTTTGCATTCTAATATCTCACCTACCTCTATTTTAGCCCCTACTCATTTGAATTCTTTATCATATTCAAGTTATGATCCATTTTTTAATAACCATCATTATCTTCAGCCTGATGATAGAGAATTCAAAGCTCCATTTATCATGGGCAGTAAAGGCAGGGACTACGCTTCTAATTTTCCCCAATTCACTTCAAATGTGAATGGTCCTCTATACTCTATGGAAACAACAAAGATAACCAACTCACAAGAAGAAGAGTGTACGAGTCCACCACATTCTATAGAAGTAGCTAAGAAGGATGGCCCATGTGAATAGCAAAAGGCCCTCTCTCTCCATGGGTATCAAGTCACTCTCCTCACTATGCAACACACTATTGTTTCTTCATACGAGCAGCACACTACTAATTTTCCCCATGCACAACATGCCAGCTCCCCCCACGCACAACATGCCTCTCCCTCTCATGCGCGGGCAGCCTCCTCCAATCCTCACACCCAGTAAGGAAACAGCTATGGTGATGGACATTTGGTCCCATCTCTCACAGTGACCATGCTCTTCCCTCATGTGAAACACATAAATGTGTTTAAAAAAATATCTAAA
Organism: Thuja plicata; assembly: GCA_018584345.1. NCBI lineage: Eukaryota > Viridiplantae > Streptophyta > Pinopsida > Cupressales > Cupressaceae > Thuja > Thuja plicata. The sequence continues at coordinate 362,956 of MU228256.1, forward strand.
AAAATAAATAAATTGGGGATAGCTATTGAAATCAACAACAACTATAGACAGGAAATAGGGGAGAAGGAAAATCAAGTTTTCTATAATACAAATTTTGGATGTTCATTGTCTTATTCAGCAGACAGCTCTCCTCAAATGGATGATAATTCTAAAACACAGGATGCATATTGTCCATATAGAGATGTTGCATTTCCCATTGAGGAAAACATATTATTTCTGTTAAGGAGGTCTACAAGATAGTGTAATCTTCCTTCTAAATTTTTAGATTATGAACTTTTTGCTAAAGAGGCAGAGCCTGAATTGTTAATTTCAGAGCAAGTTGAACCAGCAACTTATAAAGCTGCTTGTCTAAGCAGTGATAGGGATAAATGGATGACTGTTATGAATGAAAAAATGAGTTCATTGGAAGGTAATCACACTTGGGATTTGGTCCCTCGACCACCAAATTGGAAACCACTTAAGAACAAGTGGGTTTATAAACTGAAAAATGAAGGCAGAGATGCAAAATTCTATAAAGCTCAATTAGTGGTAAAAGGATATGCTCAGCAAGAAGGGATTTATTTCACTAAAATCTTCTCACTAGTTGTTAAAATGACAACCATCCAGAATATTTTGGGACTTGCAGTTGTGTGGAATCTTGAATTGGAGTAGCTTGATGTCAAGACTGCATTTCTACATGGTGATGTGGATGAGGGACTGTATATGGAGCAACCTCAAGGTTTTATTATCAAAGTGCAAGCACACCTTCATTGTAGGTTAAGAAGGAGTTTTTATGGGCTCAAGAAAGCCCCGTGACAGTGGTATCTAAAATTTTATCACTTCATGGTTGAGAAAAACTTCATAAACAAGAGCTTCCAAATGGTGATTTGTTATTCTTCTTTCATATGTTGATGACATTTTGGTAGCTAGCACAAGTTCTTGAATTGTTGGTGAGATGAAAACCAAGTTAGAAAGTAAATTTTCCATGAAGGACTTAGGGGGAACCAAGAAGATTCTTGGTATGACAATCAAACATGAAAAAAATAAGAAAGAAATTACTTTATCTCAAAAGGATTACATTAACAAGGTTGTGGATAGATTTGGCATGACTGATGCAAAGAGAGTTTCTACTCCTTTTGCTTCTCATTTTTAGTTGTCTTCCATATTGTGTCCAAAAACACAAGAGGAGAAGGAATTCATGGACAACATTCCTTATAAATCAACAGTTGGCAGCATAATGTATGCTATGGTTTCCACTCATCCTGACATTGCACATGCGGTGGGAGTAGTAAGTAGGTTCATGATCAATCCTGGGAAGCTTCATTGGGAAGCAGTTAAATGGATACTAAGATATTTAAAAGGCACTTCAGATTATGTTTTATGTTTTGGTGGCAACAATAAACAACTGGAAGGATTTACAGATTCTGATCTTGTTGGAGATTTGGATAAAAGGAGGTTCTACTACCAGTTATACTTTTATGTTTGCCAGAGCTGCCATTAGCTGGGCATCGAGGCTACAACACTCTATTTCTCTTTCTTCTATTGAAGCTGAATACTTATCTCTTTTTGAAGGTGCTCGAGAGATGATTTGGTTGCATCATTTACTTGGTGATATGAAATATTAACAATATGATTATGTTTTATTCTGTGATAGCCGCAGTACCATTTTTATGTCTCACAATCATGCATCTTAGGGAAATTCCAAACACATTGAAATTCATGCTCACTTCGTAAGACATATGGTTGAAGAAGGAAAGTTGAAGGTTGTTAAGATTGACACTAAGGTTAATCTGGCTGACATATTCACAAAATTTGTAACCAAAGAGAAGTTCAAAATTGCTAGGACTTCTCTTAGGCTTGTAAAGAAAAGATAAATCAGAAGGGCAAGCAGGGGCATGGTTGATCAGTGGTAGCATTCGTTAGCCATCAGGTGGGAGATTGTTGAGTTGAATTCCAATGGAATTCTTTTCTTTCCCTCCAAAAGAAGACTCTTCATCTTCTGACTCTTTGTATTGAGATCTTATTATAAATCTACTACTGCAACCATTGTATCTTGTTCGGTTTTACTTTAATAAGATACCTCTACTCAGTGTGGATGTAGCCAATTGGTGAACCACGATAAAATCCATGTTGTGTTAATTCTTTGTTTGTCTATTCAATCAGTTGACCTCGTTTCTCTATTTTTATAGTTTTACAATAAGGAGAAGAAATAAAGAAATAAAAATTATACTCAGAGTCATACCTTATTCATTTCCAGGGTGCAATGACTTGGTGATTTCAGCAATATCTGATACCTAGCATCACTAGGTATGTTTCCTACCACATTCCCTTCCGAGCTCGATAAGATTTTAATGCTCAAAGTTGACATCAAAAAAGATATAATTGCTTAGTTTTATCTATGTTTGGAATTAAACAAACCCCCATTTCCCTAAGTCTCTTACTTTCCCATTGTCATTGTACAAACTTCGTATCTCCTTGATTTTCCCCGCTATCTTCCTGAAATCAATCTAAGAAAGAAATGATGAACGAAGGAATTATTGTAAAGAAGATAGAATCACCCTATATATTCTGGAAACACATAGGAAATACTCTGTTTCAGAAATGAATGTAATCAAGAAACCCAAAATAGGTCAGACAATAAACACAAAAAAAACTTGAGATATGCAAGCTTCTTCTTGCTTCTATTAATCTAAAAGTTAACTTCTACAATAAAATAAACTTGCAGCTACTGGGGCTACATACAAAATACTTTGAGCTTCTCAAAGATCTTACAAAATTATCTGAAGCAATCACTGCTTAACAGAATAATTGATTACAATAGTTGTTGCAAAAACAAATCTCTGATAAAATAGAGCACTTACAAAAAAAACTAATTTGCTGCTGCTAGAAATAAACTTCTTACAAGTCTATTCTTTTGTTTAAAGAACAAAGACATTCTTTCACTTATAAATTAATTGTTTTCCAAAGAAAATATTAGAAGTCTAAAGAAGAAATCAGATTTCCCCAAAATCTGATTTGAACTTATCTCAAAAAAGTCCACACAAAATATGATATTCTTTGAGCAATAAAACAGAGGAGATTTTAAGCTTTTGGAAAGTCAAAGAAAGAGGCTCAAGCAATAAGATTTTATTATGAAAATCCAACACTCCCCCATTTTTGTGAGCCAACAAAACATGATCATGCTTGATCCAAATGAATTACACCCAGATTTCTCCTTAGGTTCTCAAAACTTGCAATACCCAATGGCTTGGTGAAAATGTCTGATAGTTGTTTCTCTGACCTGCAAAACTCCATTTTTATTTCACCATTCTCAACTAATTCTCTGATAAAATGCTACCTAATTTAAATGTTCTTTCTTCTTCCATGAAACATAGTATTTTTTTGTCAAAGCTATTAAGGAAATATTGGCACAAAATATTGTGGTTCCATCATCTTGTTCTTCCTTCAATTCTGTCAAGATCCTTCTCAGCCAAATAGCTTGACATACTGTTGCATTTGCTGCTATATATTCAGCCTCTTCTATAGATTAAGAAACTATGGTTTGCTTCTTAGAAGCCCATGAAATTACTCTTGAACCCATGTGAAAGACATATCTAGAAGTGCTCTTTTGATCATCCAAACTCCCTGGCCAATCACTGTCTGTGTAACCAATCAATCAAAAATCATTTGTTGTAGTATACAAAATACCATATCCCTTGGTTCCATTCACATACCTTAGGATTCTCTTTCCCACTTGCCAATGGGAGTCCTTTGGGCTTTCCATAAATCTAGAAATCAAACTTACTACATGCATTATGTCTGGTCTAGTTGTTGTAAAATAAATCAAACTTCCAACCAAGATTTTAAACAAATTCAGATTCACATTGCTGCTACAATAATTTTTTCTTAGCTTTAGACCTACCGTAGTTGGTGTTGGTGCAGCCTTTCTATTCTGCATTTTAAATCTCTCCAAGATTTGGTTTGCATATATTTCTTAAGAGATAAAAATTCCATCAAGCATTTGTTTTAGTTCTATGCCTAGAAAATATCTCAAGAGACCTAAGTCTAACATTTCAAACTCTCTTTTCATGGCCTCTTTAAAATCAGCAATGAGAAAATAATTATGCCCTAAAAATATTAAATCATCAACATATAAGAAAATAATTAAAATATTACCATTTGTTGCCTTGATGTAAAGAGTGTTCTCACCATCACTTTTGCAAAATCCATTTCTCATCAAATATGAGTCAATTTTGCTATACCATACCCATGGAGCTTTCTTAAGCCCATAAAGATCCTTCTTCAACCTATACACTTTACCTTCATGACCCAAAACTTCATAACTAGGTGGCTGCTCCACATAAACCTCTTCTTTCAATACTCCATTTAAGAAGGCAGATTTCACATCTATTTGATATACCTTCCATTTGTGTTGGGCTGCAATTGCTATGATAGAATGCACGGTTTCCATTCTTTCTACAAGGGCATAGGTTTCATCATAGTCTTTACCAAGCTGCTATTTATACCCCTTGACCACCAATCGAGCCTTATGCCTCTCTATTTTTCCTTCAGCATTGCTCTTGGTCTTGTAGACCCACTTAACTCCAATAAATTTCTTGTTAGGAGGTAAATTAGTGAGGTCCCAAGTTTCATTTCTTATTATTGCCTCTATTTCCTCATCCATGGCCTTACATCATTTTTCTTGTTTTTCAGCATCCTCAAAATAAGTTGGATCACTATGATAAAATAATGCAAAATTTATGTTTTCATTTAATTCATTTTCATACCTTTCATCTTGGTATATCTCCCTTAGACTCTTGGTCTTTCATGGCACTAGGGAGGCAAGAGTGGGATCACAACTCTTAGTATTGATGTTGATGGTCTCTGCTGGGCCAATTTTCTGCATTCTAGATCCTTTTGTATCTGTTGTTATATTGTCTTGTTGTTCATTAACATCATCATCTTTAGCAATAATAGGCACTTTACTTGAAGTGCTTGATGATGTGTCCACCGAGCCATCCCATGACTCATTCTCAATGAACTCCACATCTCTTGAAATGATGATCTTTTTGGTGACAAGGTTATACAATCTATATGTCTTTGAATCAAGACTGTATCCAACAAAGATACACTTCACACCCTTGTCATCCAATGTTTTCCTTTGCTCCTTTGGAACGTGTGCATATGCTACACACCCAAACACTCTTGAGTGTTCAACCGTTCATCTATGATTTGCCCATGCTTCCAATAGAATCTTGTCATGGACTACCTTTGTAGGACTTATACTTATCAAATAGATAGTTGTTGCTATAGCCTCTACCCAATATTCAATTGGGATTCCTTTTTCTTTCATCATACTTCTTGCCATCTCAATGATGGTCCTATTCTTTGTTTTAGCCACTCCATTTTGATGTGGATTATAATTGGCTGTTAGCTCCTTTATGCCATTCTGCTTGCAAAATTTCACAAAAATATTGGAGGTATATTCCTCCCCTCTGTCTAACCTTAGGACTTTCAGATTGTGTCCACTTTATTTTACAGCTTGGGCTTTAAATTCTAAAAACTTATCAAAAGCTTTAGATTTATTTTGCATAAAATACACCCATGTTCTACGACTGAAATCATATATGAAGGTCATAAAATAAGTACTCCCCCCAATGGAAGTGATTTGCATAGGGCCAATTAAATCAGTATGCACCAACTCTAATGGTGCTCTTTCCCTTCTAGAGTTTCCAGAATTAAAGGGAAGCCTATGTTGCCTACCCAAAATGCAAGCCTCACACTTGCTACTGAACTCTTTAATACATGGCAAATCATCTACCATTCTTTTCTTAGACAATAAACTTAAACCAGCATAGCCAAGATGTTCATCCCTTAAATTCCATCACTTGGAGGGGTCTTCAATCACGCTCTTGAAGGTTTATTGTTGTACTGTCATACATGCTTTGTTGGGAGATGCAACTACTGAAATTTAAGAGAAACACATTTCTACCTTCAATGGAAACATTTGATTCTTTGTCATTTGGATTGCTGCAATAATTTTCTTACTCCCACCCTTATCATAAATGACACATTGGTCACTCTCCAAAAACACTTTATATCCATTTTGAATGAGTTGTCCAACACTCATCAAATTGTGCTTTATACCTAGGGAAAAATAAACATTCTGAATATCTTGTTTCTCACCTTGCTTGGTGCGGATCATAATAGATCATTTGCCCACAACTGCAATAATTCCATTGTTCCCCATTCTAATTTTAGACTTTATGGATTTATCAATGAAAGAAAAAAGACTTTCATTACCACTCATGTGGTTACTACAACCGTTGTCCAAATACCAGACTTTGGGGCTGCCTTTTTCACCAATATTTCACATGATGAAGGCTGTGGGATTATTTCCATCACCCACATTAGCACTCTTCTTCGACTAATCACCTTGATTTTTCCAGCATTCACTTGCATAATACCCAAATTTATGGCAATAATAGCACTCAAGATTTCTCTTTTTCAAGTTACTATTCTTCTTGCCTCCTCTAGAATTATTCTGAGAGCTGCTAGCTCCCTCATTTGTGGCTTCTCATTCTGAGATTTCTCCTCCAACATTTTTTTGTCTGGAGTTGCCATGACCTCTGCCTCTTGAGCCTCTTCCAAAGTTGTATCTTCCTCCCCCTTGCCTCTTGCATTGGATTGAGCTCTGAAAGCTTTCTCTTGAGAAGAATTTGCTGATCTATTAATTTGATGGTCATGGGTTTGGAAAGAACCCATCAACTCATCAACAGTCAATGTTGAGAGATCCTTTGCCTCTTCAATGGCAATAACTAGAGTACCAAATTTTGAGGGAAGACTTCTCAAAATTTTCTCTACTATTCTTTTCTCCTCGATGGTTTCTCCATTGGTTCTCAAATGGTTTATCAAACTAGAGAGTCTTGAGCTGAAATCTGAAATGGACTCATTGGCCTTCATGAGAAAATTCTCAAATTCTCTTCAAAGCATTTGGAGCTTCACCACATGAACTTTTTCATTCTATTTAAAACTTGTGTGAAGGATATCCCAAGCTTCTTTGGAATAATCAACTGCTATTGTTCTGGGAAACATTGCCTCTATCAAGGCAGTTTCGATTAAGCTCAAAAGGTTTTGCATCTTTCCTCCTTGACTCCTTCAACTGAGTCTTCAAATTGTTTGTGAGGGAAAAAAATAGAGCTGGGTTAGTCACATCCATGAAGCCATTGACCACAAGCTCCCATAAATCATTTGCAACCATTATGGTTTTCATATTCTTTTCCCAAACATCATAATTTTGTTCATTGAAGGACAGTGGCTGCTGCCAGCTCTTTCCTACATCTCCAGCCATGTCTCCTGTGCAAGATAAACAAATACCCAGAAGAAAAAAAATGCCCAAACTCACAAGGATTGAGGGCCAATCAGCTTTGATACCATGTATAGAATATAGAATCACTCTATATTATGGAAACACACAGGAAATACTCTGTTTCATAAATGAATAAAATCAAGAAACCCAAAATAGGGCAGACATTAAACATGAATAGAACTAGAGATATGCAAGATTCTTCTTACTTCTATTAATCTAAAAATTAACTTCTATAATAAAATAAACTTGCAGCTACTGGGGCTGCATACAAAATACTTTGAGCTTCTCAAAGCTCTTATAAAATTATCTGAAGCAATCACTTCTTAACAGAATTATATATTACAATTGTTATTGCAAAAACAAGTCTCTGATAGTACATAGCACTTACAAAATAAACTAATTTGTTGTTGCTGGAAATAAACTTATTACAAGTCTATTCTTCTGTTTAAAGAATAAAGACATTCTTTCACTTATAAAGTAATTGTTGTCCAAATAAAATATCAGAAGTCTAAAGAAGAAATCAGATTTCCCCAAAATCTGATTTGAACTTATCTCAAAAAATTCCACACAAAATATGATATTCTTTGAGCAATAAAACAGAGGAGATTTTCAACTTTTGGAAAGTCAAAGAAAGAGGCTCAAGCAATCAGATTTTGTTCTAAAAATCCAACAATTATATCAATTTTTTCTATAAGATCATCCCAATTTCTCATTGAGTCCTCAAAAATCTTCTTGTTTTAGAGAAGTTGCGACATTGGAATCTATGATTGAAAGGCGACTCCAGCCGGTCAGAAATCCCTTCTTGTCTCATCACGATCCCTAATCTGCCCTACAAGGTCTTGATTCTCATTACCAAATAGATGACAATTTTCTTAACTGCCCCTCCTTCCTCTCCCCTCCTTCCAATCTATTAATTATCTTCCTCCAATCAATACCCTTCTATTTTCTATTATAAAACTGGTTCATGCATCTAGGGATCACGCCCCTTCATGAAATTTTAAATCTTAAAGTCATTTTATCCTAACTACTAATAATGTGATGTTATGGAACTAATCTAATCACCATTTTGAGGTGATGTAATAAATGATTATAATATTTTCATGTAGTTAATAGTTCCACATACACTTGACTTAGCTTAGCATAATAAGGAACATCTGTCTAAATTACATTGATTAGATAGTATCTTTGATTATTGGTAGGTCTAGGAAACCAATGTCACACTCCCTTGAAGATGTTTATGTTTCTCTTGACAAGTATAATACACTTGATCAATTGCATCATTAAAAAGTGTTTCTTAATCTTATTAACTTAGTTGACAACATTATTAATTGTGACCTTGATTGTTACTTTCTCCCATACATAGAAATAACAAGCGCCCTCTTCTATCACAAATATTGGCCAAAGCGCTTACTAAATGATGATCTACAATAGAGACACTTGAATTATTGTTTACGAGTCTGCACATATGGAAATGATTTTTGTTATGATGTCGGCGATAGCATTTAGAAGATTCTCATAATATCTTTTACATGATAAACATGTCATCTTCTAGATGAAGGTGCTAACACACACTAAATTCTTGTAACTTCCATAAAAAGGTTGATTATCTTAACCTAGGGAAGAAGGTCTCCTCGCTAGTTATGGTGTACAAGAAACTATCTTCCTTAGAATAGATGACCATTTCTTAGGGTAGATGACCATTACTCTGCTGGTTTCCATCGAGATATTATAACCATGTTTCCCTTTAGTTTGAAAGGAAAGGGTTCTTGTCGCATGGTGAATACCCTTCCCTTCAAGGGTGGTGACTCTTCAACAGACCCTATAACGAGACTTATTAATACTAGATCAACTCACTCAATACTTGATTCATTAAATACTTTTTCAACCAAAATATTAATTGTA
>MU228256.1:382626-393901 GCA_018584345.1 Thuja plicata
AAAAGTTGTTGACCCATTTTTTCTCTCATTGATAATTAATGATAAAATGCTCAAGAATTGTATGATTGATTCAGGAGCCTCAAATACAGTTATGCCAGTTGAAATCATGAAGGCAATGGGGCTACAACTTGATACACCTCATGGTAGATGTAGAGCTATGGATTCTAGAGAGGTCCCTATAATTGGAACTATTGAGGCTATGGCTTATAGACTAGTAGTTTTCCCTAATGTAGTGATGACAATGAATGTTCTTGTGGTTGACATACCACCTCATTATGGCATGTTGTTACCAAGAAAATGGAGTGCTTCAATGGGTGGTAGTATACAAAATGATTTATCATATGCTACTTTCAACATTGCTGGAGAAAATGTCAATGTCTTGAGGGAGAGCCAAACTCCCCACATGATAGAAAAATATGAGGATACTCATGTAAACTATTGCATTGACATAGACATGGAAAATTTTAGAATGTAAAAAGATGAACATAAAAATCAAGAAGCTGACCCTTTGAATAGGGAATTAATCTTGCAGGAAGATGGACTATGGAAAATGTACTTTGATAGTGCTTTCTCTAAAGAAGGATTAGGGGCAGGAGTATTGTTAATATCTCCATCAGGTGCAAATTTTAAATACTCATTTCTGTTGGACTTCCAATGTACAAACAATACTGCAGAGTATGAGGCTTTATTCTTAGGACTTTAAATCACTATCAAACATGGTATAAAATGTTTACAGGTTTATGGTGACTCTAAGTTGGTGGTAGCACAAGTCAGATCTAAATATGCTATGAAGAATGATAGATTGAAAATGTACAAACATGCTATTTGGGATCAACTTGAGATGTTTGATGCTTTTAATATAAATTGGATAGAGAGGTCGAAAAATATTATGGCTGATTTTCTAGAAAATGTGGCTATGAAAAATGATGATTTGACCTTACATAGAGTATCAATACTTGAAGTTAAAACAAGACTAGTTGTTCCGAACAACATATACAACTAACAGGTGTTCCAGGATGATCAAGATATTTTAAGGTTCATGCAATGTTTAGATCATTATGAGAACCAAAGTATACATTGTGGTTCCTTATTGGAACATGATGATGGAAAGGATTATATCTTTGGAACTTAAGTTGTCCAATTAAGTTCTGATTAAATTCCTAGGGGTTTTGTTGAACTTGAGGCATTTTTTATAAGTCAGCAAAATGATATATCAAAGTTGAGCAATGCCAATGTTGTGGATCTAGAAGAAATAAACTTAGGATCTGAAAATAATCCTCAAATAGTTTATAATGGAAAAGGTTTGGATTCTCATGTAAGAATAAATCTGATCAAGCTACAAAGAAAATACAAACATGTCTTTGCTTGGTCATATGAGGATTTGAAAGCATATAGAGAAGACCTTTTTTAGCATGAAATTCCTTTGAAAACAGATGTCAAACCATTCAGGAAGAAGCAAAGACCTATTAATCCCTTGTTGGCTCCCAAGATGTAGCAAGAGTTGATGAAATGCAAAGATACAGGGATAATCCAACCCATTAGACATTCGACATGGGTATCAAATTTAGTACCAGTTAGAAAGAAAAATGGTGACATCAAACTATGTGTTGATTTCAGAAACCTCAATATTGCTTCATTGAAAGATAACTATTCATTGGAAAATATGGAAGCGATGTTGCGTAAGGTGATTGGTTGTGAATTGTTTTCCATGATGGATAGTTTTTTAGGTTACAACCTGGTTTTAGTTAAAGAAACAGAGCAGTATAAAACTACATTTACTACTCCTTGGGGCACATATGTGTATATCAGAATGCTTTTTGGATTAATAAATGCAGGAGCAACTTTTCAAAGAGCCATGGATGTTTCTTTTAAGGATTTTATAGATCTATTCATGGTTATTTATCAGGATGACTTGTCTGCATATTCCAAGATGGCTATTGATCATTGTGACCACCTAGGTAAGATTTTTAACAAAGCATTGGAATATGGTGTTTCATTGAACCCTAAGAAGTGTAACTTTGCAGTCAAAGAGGGAAATTTGCTTGGACATATAGTGTCTAGGGAAGGGGTAAGGATAGACCCTGAGAGAGTGGAAGCAATTCAAAGAGTAATTGCTCCAAAAAATTTAAAAGGTGTCCAAGCATTCTTAGGAAAGATAAATTTTGTCAGAAGGTTTATAGTCAATTTTGCAAAAATTGTTAAGCCCATTGTAAAATTGCTAAAGAAAGATGCTAAGTTTGTTTGGAATGAGGAAGATCAAAAAGGATTTGAAAAAATTAAAGAGGCAGTGCAAGAGGCTCCAGTTTTGAAATCTCCAGATTACACTAAGCCTTTCTCTTTATTTTCATTTGCCTCATTTCATACTATTGCTGTCATATTGCTTCAAAAGGATGAACAAGGATTTGAACATCCTATAGCTTTTTACAGTAGATCCTTCCAGGCTACAGAGCTTAACTATGAAATAATGAAAAATCAGGCTTATGCATTGGTAAAGGCTGTAAAATCTTTTAGGCCCTACTTGGTTTGTGCTAAGGTGCAGGCCTATGTTCATCATTCAGCAGTAAAGGATATCCTTATGCAGTCAGAGGTTACTGGTAAGAGTTGTAAGTGGATTACAAGAATGCAAGAGTTCAACCTTGAAATCAATATCACCAAATTAATAAGAGGACAGGGCCTGGAAAAACTTATGACAGAAGAGAATCTAGATTTAGTGCAGCTGAACTAGACAGAAACACATGACCAAGCTATTACTAGTATAGAAAGGAAACCATATTATGCTGATATTGTTTTCTTTCTCAAAAGTGCTAAGTGCCCTGATCAGTTGTCTGAAAATCAAAAGAGGAGTTTGAAATTACAAACTCAAAGGTATATTCTGATCCAACAGGATTTGTTTTGGAAAGATAAGAATGGTATACTATTGTTGTGCCTTGACAAACACCAAGCTGAGAAGGTTTTCACTGAGATGCATGAAGGCGAATGTGGAGGTCACTTTTCTGCTAAGACCACCACCCATAAGATTTTGAGATCAGGATATTATTGGCCTACCTTTTTCAAGGATATATATATTCATGTCAGGAAATGTCAACCATGTCAAAGGTTTTCTAACAAATTAAAATTTGCAGGTGCTCTGTTGTTGAATCCAGTGAGCACTGAGGCTCCTTTTGCTATGTGGGGGATTGATTTTATTGGTGAATTTCAAGAGAAATCTAGTACAGGACATAGCTAGATATTGGTGGCCACTGATTATTTTACTAAATGGATTGAGGCTATCCCTACCAGGAGAGTGACAAGCAAAGTGGTTACTGAGTTTCTCATGGATAACATTTTAGCCAGGTTTGGTGTGCCTAGTAAATTAGTGATGGATAATGCTATGAGTTTCAGATCAGAAGAAATGACAAGTTTTTGTTAAAGGTATGGGATTAAAATAGCATACTCATCCCCATATCACCCACATGATAATGGACAAGCTGAGTCTAGAAAAAAAATCATATTAAAGATACTGAAGAGGACTCTGGAACAAAATAAGAAAACATGGCACACAAAGTTGAAATTAGCTCTTTGGGATGATAGGATAACACTTAAGAAGGCAACTGGTAAGTCTCCTTTCGAATTGGTATATGGCTTACAAGAAAGGTTGCCAATGAATAATTTACAACCTGTTTACCAATTCATACAAGAAGAAAATTTAGATATCTCTGACCTAATGCAAGACACGATGATATAGCTGATGGAATTATATGAAACAAGGAGAGATAGTCAGAGGGAGAACATAAGGTTACAACAAAAAATGAAGTATTTGTTTGAAAAAAGGGCTACTAATAGAAAGTTTCAGGCTGGTGACTTGGTTCTCCAATGGAATGCAAGGGCAGAAGGCAAAGGTAAACACAAGGAATTTGAGTCTTTATGGCTAGGACCTTTTATTATTTAAGAACATTTTGGCAAAGATTCATCTTTGTTGAAAAATATGGATGGAGAAAGTTTTGAGTTGCCTATGCATGGGAAATTTTTGAAGCCTTTCTTTAAGTGAAAATCAAAGCAGTGCACAAGTAAATATCTATCATATGTAGTCTTTCCTTCCCCTGTTTGTAAGTTTTGTAGATATTTCCCTTCTGTTTTTGGTGTTCTGCTCTATTTTTGTGGTGGTCTGCAACCAGAGTTTATGTGGTTCTTTGTCATAAACCATGTTTAGCCAATCCTCATTACAACCACTGTTGGTTGTATTCTAGGTTTTGGCTTATTTCCCTCAGTTTTGTGTCTTTTCTCTCTGATCTCATGTTTGAAACAGAAATCTCTCAAGTCTTCATACCTTTCCCTATCAAAGTTTTTAGGTTTTCAAGTCTAAACCTGTGAGAATATGCAAAAAACCTTGAAACCCTAGCTCTTATTTGGTGTTCCAATTTGAAAAGAAACCCTTAGGTCTTTCTCGGTTATGTTTCACAGTTACCTTTTTGCTTCACTTTAGTCATGTGTTATATTCTAATTGCTTAGTTGCATAACTTAAATGGCATATTCCTTTTTTTCCCAGACTTAGCGATTAGCTTGTGTCATGTAGTCTCATGCAACATTAGAATATTCCTTTATCATTCCCAAACTTCATGATTTACTTTGTATCGCATGGTCGCGGGATCACTAAATAGGCCAACAATATATGAAGGGGCCCACAGGCAGGTCGGGAGGTCGCAAGAAATTTTTAGCAGTCAAGGGTTTATCACAAGACATTGCAATCTCTTTGTGTTGCGTAGTCGCTAAATGGGAATGAGGTTAAGTATGATGTGAAAGCTTTAGTCAGGCAGTCTCCAGAAAGGATGCCAGTTAAGTTAAATTTTTTGAGACCTTGCGCCTAACCATTTACGGTTTGGGATAAAGCACAGTCAGGTTGTCTCCAGATAACTCAGCTTTCAATACACAATGGGACATGTGTCAGAAGGTAGGTGGACTTCAAAGAATGATTGCTTGATTGCTTAAAGGTAAAATTTTATTCAGTGACTACGAGACTCACTAAGGGCTTCTATTTGTCACAAAGTCTCAAAAGATTTTAAAGGTATAAGTGATTTCTTGGCGATTAAGCGACAGCCATTAGATGAAGTCATTAAAGATCTTACGGTGGTTGCCAAGTCTAAGAATAAAAGAGCCTAAAGGGAAAAGTCCTCGCGACTCAGTGGCTAAGGGTATGTCACGAGGTTGTCAGATAAAGTAAAGGAAAAGATACCTATCGTGTGGTCTCAAGAATTTTTAACACTTAGCATTTGCATTTCGCAATCGGGTGACTAAGGGCAGTCGCGTAGTCTGGCAAAGGAAAGATGACATTTGGTGACTGAGAGATAATTTCAAAAGTTAACAGTGATAGTTGGTCGCATAGTCTCAGAAAAGAATGTGGGTTAGTGATAACCATTGGCGATTTTGATTTCCTCATTGTCGCGTGATCGCCAAATGATGACTGTGGTTAGAAAAAGTAAAGAAAGTTGTGTAGTCGCTATGTCTCCAGAGAAATCATAGGTTAAGGATTGGGGTCAATGATAGAGAAAATAAGTGCAGTCGCATGGTCGCTTGATACCAATTTTTAAGAAAAGGTGGCAGTATCAGATATGTCAGTATGAATCATTCATCGACCAATCAGAGGTTTAGATTTTGATTACTATACAGAAAAGGGTAGCTGAGATGTATGACAGTTGGCCAATCCCAGGATGACATGTCAGCTCATTTGAATTTTATAAGGTTTTTTGAGGATTCAGTTTTATGAATTTGTTTTCCTGTCATGCTCAGAGAACTACGGCTAGGTTTTCAATCATGTTCGCAGTATGTTGAATTAAAGACAGAATTGATGTTCTCAAAATCATGAGCTATGTACTTCAAATGGTTACTATAAGGAGCTGATTGTGTATTCAATTGCATTCACCTTGCTTTCAAAATTCCAAAATGTGAAGAGCTAATTAAACTGACAGAGAGAAAATTTAGAGAAATGCATGGTTTTTAGTTTTTTAAAGCTTATTGTTTTCAGAGAATTGTGCATAGGACAGTAAGTGAATTTCAACGGTAGATTTGTTTCAATATCGGTAAAGAAAAGGAGATTCAAGTACTGTAAACATGAGCAAAGCGGTCAGTGTAGCCTCGACTAATGGAGGAAGTGAGAAGGTGGAAGACGAGGCCAAGGGAAAATTAAATTATTTAGATAAATTCCTCAGACTGCTTCCTGGTTCGACTCAGAACAAAAGTGTAAATGCAAATGTGCTCATTGATGATTATCGAGATATACAAGATGCCGACACTCCAGGAACAACAGGTTTTTCTCTTTTCAATTATTTTTATAAGAATTTTGATAAGGATATTCCAGTGTCAAACCCTTGGATTTGTGGTTTATCCAGATTAATTGTTCCTGATGTCTACGTAGATGTAGACTTGTTCCTAGACCTGGCTAGTCATTATGATGTTTTGTCCAAAACAATCAAAAGGAATGATGGCACTGCCCTACTGATACTGAACAGAAATTCATTCATGCAAGCCTTTGGCTTATACAACACTATGTCTACCCGAATTGACATGACAAAGCAGCAACAGAGATATATTTTGAAGCCTGGAATTGCTAGAGGCCAGATGCTAAAACATATGCTGAAAGAAGTGAGGAAATATTTAGATCCTATTTCTGGGACTAGCCCATATTATTACAAGGATTTACAATTCTACATCAAGTATGTTTCTTGTGCCCTATGTAGAGTGCTAGGGATAGATAGTGATGTAGAGAAGATCAATGCAGGCATTTTGATGATGGTGTTGGACCTACAAGATGTCCACTCCAATACTAGTTATGATTACATTCAGCATATTATTGATGAAATGCATGAGGGTTTCATTGTAACTCAGAACAAGATGAAAGACCCCAAGGAGAAGGATCCCAAGTTCTTGCACTACTCCATTCTCATGCATCTCCTATTGCATTTCAATTTTGTAATCATGGATGTGGATAATTTAGCCCCTCGGAGGTTTTACCAGGAAGGACCAAATCCTATCCAATTTTGGGTGAGGGTTTGGAATTACACATCTAGGGACTGTGATTATTGTGCTTTTCAAAATTGGATTGTATATCCAATAGTACAAAGTTTGGGGATCAGCAGAACAAGAATCCCACTGAAGATTTTGCAACTGCTTAGGCCATGTGACTACACATACAGGTGGGAGGGAAAGCATAATTGTGATGATTTCTTCTTGGAAGAAAATTATACATCATCACGGTATATGGGTGTATTCACCCACCTCATCTCTTACTATATTATGTACTAGCAAGAGTGCCTGCAATGGAGTTTATATGGGAGCTATTGCTGATAGACAATGAGCATTTTTTGCCACACAAGAAGGGCACTTTGACCCCTAGGCAATTCAGAATTTTTAACTTTACAATTGGCAAAGGTGCTATTGATGCATTGGGTCAATGGTTGGAAGGACGCAGAATGGGGGTAGCCCCTTATAGATATATTGACCCAGAAGGTTTTATGGCAGGGGTGAGAAAATTGTATACTCCTACAATCCCCAATACTAATGTTCACTGTGAATGCATAGAGGAAGATGCAACAAGAAACATCTTGGATGAAGATGATATTCAGACAAGGAGATTAAGGATTCAAGAACTCTTAAATCTTCAGAGAGAAATAAAGAGAAATGGGTTGGATTTTGGGGGTTTTACCCTAATCTCCCATATTTTGACAAGATTAAAGCCATGATAGACAACTATTATGTGCTCATAGAATAGGTTGATATTGTTCTTGACAAAAAGGGTGCTCAAGGACCTGATCATTCAGAATCCGAATATGGAAGTTGTAGTGACAGTGATTATGCACATCCTAATAGGTATGCTCCACCACATCAAGATATTTTTGAAGTGCCATAGCTACAAGGAATAAAGGGCCACATTGTGGATTTGACAATAGTGACACAACCTGATGATGTGGAGCCTACTGCTAAGAGGCAAAAATTAGAAATAGGTTAGCCTTCAATTGAAGGGAAAAATAAGAAAAAGGATAAGGCTAAAGCCCTAGTACCTGGAAATAGGTTATATGATCATAACCTGAGAAAATAAATTAGGGAGGGAAAGAAGCAACAACCTGATTTAGAGGATGAGGTTAAATTTCCTCTTAAGGCCTGTGTTGATGAAAGACTAATTGATCAACAAGAATTTTTGAGTGATGACAACTTTGTAAAAATTGAGGTGTTTAAAGACTTCCTGAGATGGTATAAGAAAGAGAAAATAAGAGCTCAACTGACAGTTGATGGCAAGGAGACCATAACAAATGAGGCATTGGTGGCTCTGCAAACTTATGATCCTAAAAGTGAGGACATCTCACCAGAGGATGCTAGGAAATTGGTGCTAGGTAGTGGAATACTATTGGCTGAGGGCTGGGATTTAGCATCTGCCTTCATAATTGACCAAAAAAAAAATAGCCTGTCCTCAAAATGGCTAGTGAAGTTCAGATGGGTGATGTAATAAAAGTATTTGGGTATAGCCCAAAGTCTCAGGCCTTTGCAATGTGCAGCCTGTGCCCAAAAGATCAAAATCCCCAAGTGGTAAACATCCAAGAAAATATGGTGAGTAGTCAGATGGTATGGACAATGCTAAATATAGGGGATTTGGAAATATCCCAAATCATGACACACTAAGCTCACTTGAATGAAGACAAAACTAAACAATTGTCTGATAAGTGTACCACATTGTTAGAAGAGACTAGTGCATTGGCAAAAGATAGAGAATTATGTTGAATACAAGTACACCAGCAAGATCAGGTGATAAAGAGATTAATGAAAGAATTGGAAGAGAAGCCTGAGGTGATGTATGTACCTATGCAACAACAGCCCCTGGAAATTGAAGACAAGGAAAAGTATGAAGAGGTGTTTGAGAAGAGAAGGGAAATGTAATAGCTTTAAGAGAATTAAGAGGAGTGCTACAACATAGAATTGAAATTATAAAAGATAAGACTGATGTTGTACTCAATGCTTATAATAAGTTGCCAGCTTTGCATACAGAGGTGATGGGGCATCTAACTATCCTGAACCCCTATTTTACTAAGTGTTCTACTAGTGTGAAATTATTTGAGAATCTAGCATCTTTGCAAGCCCTGGGATCAGATTTGCTAGAAATAGTGACAGAAGTTGAAGATGAGATCAAAAGAGTTAATATTTCTCTCTCATTCTTTAAGGGCAAATCTAATTAAATTGAGGTAAAATTAAGCCTCTTTTCTGATAATTTTAATAGATTTATTCCTTCCTTAAGGGGAGATGATGATCAAGTAAAGGCCTTCGATGCCTGGAGGAGTGAATTTGATAGCAAAATGCCTAGTGATGAGGCATTTATTTCAGGGATAGATGTGGATGTAGAAGGGTTCAATAAGATATTGGATGAAGCTTTCAAGGCAGAAACTAACATTAACAAGTTTCTAGTAGATGTCAAGAATATCACTGATGCAAGATGGGATAGGCAAAAGGTCCAAATACAGAGGACTCGGGACTTCAAGTGGCCATCAGATGATGATGTGAAAGCATGGGAGTTGATGACCACGCCCAAGAGAAAGAAGCCAGTAGTTGAAGAAGAAATCTTGGACGATGAGTAAGGGTGACTACTTGGTGCCTCACTATTGAAGATGAAGAGGAAAGTTATTGCAAAAGGAGAATGTAGGTGAATATAAAAGCACGGTCATCCAAAATCAACATAACTACTACCATCTACTATGTATACTATCAGATTCAAATTGCTAGATTGGGAGAAGAACAAAGAATATTTGTTTCCATCTTTTTGACTTGGTCACTCCACCACTTCTTCTCTCTCTTTCTTTTTATCTCTTCTATAGTTTTAGGGTTAGGTTTTTTGAGACCATCCGAAGCTTGTAGCATCCTTTTGAAAAGGATTCCAAGATGGTTGAATACCTATATATATAGAAGAGAGTTGTATTTTAAAAAAAGGATGAAATATATTGTAAAAAATTAGCCTTTCTAAATCTGTGTCTGTGCTCTTTCAAGCTTCAAAGATTTTTCATGTATGAAAGAAGGATTACATCAATAAAATATGATGCAATTTTACTCTTCTCTATTTTTGTCTCTTTATTTCCTGTGTATGATCTTTTATGCTTAAGATTGTAAGGCACTCTAAAGCATTTTGGTTACAAGATGACTATCTAATTACTTGCAAGTTTCTTTCATGCAAAGAACTAAGTTTTGTGAGTGGTTTTAGGAAGCATATCAGTATTTAAAGATTTGATACAGTATTTTTCAGGTAATCAGATAATTTGTAAGGCAACTTATCCTGATTGCATGTAGGTTGTAAGGCAGCTTACAATGTTTTGTTTTTGTGAGACTTCAAGCTTTTGACTCTGTAACCCAAAGGATAGGAACTGATCTAGGTCTTGGTCTGATAATCTATCATCATCTAAGTTTTCAAAACATTCAAAATTATTTCAAACATACCTTTTACTAAAACATATGAGCTGAAGTCATAAAGGACTTATGTCGGCAGGACAGTGTCCACTTTGTTGATTCTTTAGAGAGTGAATCATTAGGTTATCCCTCCTAAAATCAAAAGGAAGATGGATGCAAATCCTTGTCTCACTGGTTTATGTTTTCAAAACCATAGCCTGGCTTATAGTACTCTATTTCAAATTAATCATTGCAATCTCTAAAGTGTTCTATAAGTTGTTACAGTGAGGTTTTGGGTTCATAATCAGTGTATGAAACAATCCACCAAATACATAGGCTGAAGTATCAGTAATATTTAAAAGGTAAAACTTGCTTGAGTCTGTGGAGCTCAAAAATGAAGAAGGATATTATCTAATCCTTAGAAATTATCCTTTCTCTTGCCTAAAAGATGTTTAATACAAGTATACAAGGTATAGTATCATCATTAGGTAGGTGTTGCAAGAAAAAGTGCTAACAAATTGGTGACTCTGCTGGGGAATAGAGAGGTTGAGGTTCTTTCCCAAGTATCCAGAAATATCTGGCATTTACAAAATTTAAATTGTTTACAAATTATACTTGTGGTTATTGTTAAGGTACCCTCTTGATAAGTATTCATCCCAAGTTTTTGGGTGGCGAATCTAAAAGGAACATCTCTGAGATTAGTGCAAAAGAAATAAATGTCTTACAGAATGAATACTAGGTCAAGGGTGAGAATTTATCCTAAAAGGGTATTACATGAGGGAATCCCATCATCCTCAAGGATAGGAGTCTCTTGGAGGAAAAAGAGAAATCAAGTTAATATGGATGAAACCCCTTTAAAAGGTGAAGAGGTTAATATCAGGGG
>MU228256.1:394029-442271 GCA_018584345.1 Thuja plicata
AAGATGCCCCTTCTAATATGCTAGCAAATGAAGAGAAGTTTATTTTGAAGCAGCTTGCCCTAGTTCAACAAATGAAAAAGGAAAGAGAAATGAGAAAGAAAAGAAATGATCATAAGGATCTTGATAATAATAGAAAAAGATTTCCAAAATAGCAAACTTTGAAAGAAACAGAGATGTCTCAGAAGGAACAAGAAATACCATTCACTCATAAAGCTTCTATTTTACAAATAAATAAGGGTAAATAAAATATGGGTGAACATAGAGATCAAGAACCTAAATTTCAGAAGCCTGTGGTTGAACAAATGTCTAAATTAGAAATTGATTTTGAAAAAATTGAGAATTGAAAAAGAAACCATGGAAAAAATGTTGGAAAAAGAACAAATGGAAGCTGCCACAATTGAAATGAAGAAAAAGATAGATTTTTTGCAGTCTTCAAAATATTCTCATACTAGACCAAAGAATAATACAAATTTTAGAGGAAAAGCTACTACTTCCAAAGAGGATGATGGATTTCAAAGGAAACCATTGCATAATGAGAGGTACAAAAAATTTGATTTTGTTGGTATCACTGGATACCCTAATGCTTTTCCTAAAGATGTGGTTGATATAGGAGAAAAGCTCCCAAAGTTTGCTGGTAATAATGTGATTTCTTGTGAGACACATTTAAGGAAATTCATCAAATTTGTTGATGACCTGAACATTACCCATGAGGATGTATTAATGAAGTTATTTGTTCAGTCCTTAGTTGAGGATGCAAGAGAATGGTTTAGAAGCCTTTCTAATGGCTCTGTTGTTTCTATGGATGAGTTGATTGAATTGTTTAAAGATCAGTATGGAGACAAAACAAATAAAGGATTTTTATTGAATGAGTTCAATTATATCAAGAAAAATTACAATGAAGAGGTTACTGAGTTTAACACAAGGTTTCAAAGAGCTATGCACAAACTATTCCAGAAGATAAAGTTAGATGAAGAGGTATGTCTAGCAACTTAGTTAAATGCCTTTGATTCCAAGATGGGATATGCTTTGAGATATAAAAACCCCAGAACTCTTACTGATGCTTATAAAATAGTAGTCAATATTGAAATGAACAGAAGAGTGTCTGGTAAATTAAATAGAAGGGATGATGCAAGGTTTAGCAAAAGAAATCTGAAAAAGCCAGAATATAAAGAATATAGGGCTCCTCAAAATAATAGACCTTATTACAATACTACTTATAATCCTTAGAACAGAATGCAAAATCATCCGTATGGAACTCAGTTCAAAGATGGAAATCCTGTTATTGCACCTAAAAGGGAAAAAATAGACAATAAAACTCTAGACCCCCTACAAAGAAATTATGTCCATTTCTGCAATGAGGAGACTTGGTGTGAAGCTTATGACGCTCCTCATAATCATGACTTTTGTGTTGCCTCCTTGGATTTAAGGAAAAGTGAGGAATAGGGAAAAGATGAGGGGGAACACTATGATCATAGTATGACCAATACCTTTTCATGCCATGATGTTGATTCAAATAGTGAGGAGGAGAATCATGATTCCTATGTCTCACAAAAAAGGATTGAGAATCATCACCAAAAGATCTTATCTGATAATGAAACTGATTAAACTAATGATTGTAAAAGATGTTATGCTCAAGATGGTCAGGATGTTCCACTCATAAGGAAAGCTTTAGATGAAGAGAAGGCTCGAATCACTGCTGAGTTACTGAATAAAGCTAGAAGAAATTACCACTTAAGGAACAGGGTGGTAGGTGGAGCTGGGAGCCAACCTTCAGGTGTCTTTATAAAGGAAAACAAGGCAGACACTAAGTATATTCAAAAAAAGGAAGGACCTAGTGAAACTGTAAATAAACACAAGGTCAAGATTGTTACAATAGCCATAGAGCCAAATGCTGTTCAAGAGTCAGTTCAAAAGGAACACAATGAGGAAAATGATGTTATTATTGACAAATCAAAGTGTTCAGATATGAGATATACTTTGGTAGACATGGGTCAGTGCCTGTCCTAAATGACAGTTAAGGTGCCATTTTTAGAAATGATGAGGATCAAAGAACATAAAGAAAAAGTAATGTCATTATTAAACCATGTCCCCACAATAAAGGTTCAGAGTCCAGTGGAGGTTTCTAATAAGCCAACTACCAAGGGAAATGAATTAGAGGTGTTGACATCTGAAATTCCTCAAATATTCCTTAATGCAACTTCTTCTCCAAAAGTTGTTGACCCATTTTTTCTCTCATTGATAATTAATGATAAAATGCTCAAGAATTGTATGATTGATTCGGGAGCCTCAAATACAGTTATGCCAGTTGAAATCATGAAGGCAATGGGGATACAAGTTGATACACCTCATGGAAGATGTAGAGCTATGGATTCTAGAGAGGTCCCTGTAATTGGAACTATTGAGGCTATGCCTTATAGACTAGCAGTTTCCCCTGATGTAGTGATGAAAATGAATGTTCTTGTTGTTGACATACCACCTCATTATGGCATGTTGTTATCAAGGAAATGGAGTGCTTCAATGGGTGGTAGTATACAAAATGATTTATCATATGCTACTTTCAACATTGCTGGAGAAAACGTCAATGTCTTTAGGGAGAGCGGAACTCCCCACATGATAGAAAAATATGAGGATACTCATGTAAACTATTG
The DNA here is from genome assembly GCA_018584345.1 of Thuja plicata. Taxonomy (NCBI): domain Eukaryota; kingdom Viridiplantae; phylum Streptophyta; class Pinopsida; order Cupressales; family Cupressaceae; genus Thuja; species Thuja plicata. The sequence continues at coordinate 396,678 of MU228256.1, forward strand.
CATTGACATAGACATGGAAAATTTCAGAATGCAAAAAGATGAACATAAAAATCAAGAAGTTGACCCTTTGAACAGGGAATTAATCTTGCGGGAAGATGGACTATGGAAAATGTACTTTGATGGTGCTTTCTCTAAAGAAGGATCAGGGGCAGGAGTATTGTTAATATCTCCATCAGGTGCAACTTTTAAATACTCATTTCTTTTGGACTTCCAATGTACAAACAATACTGCAGAGTATGAGGCTTTATTCTTAGGACTTGAAATCTCTATCAAACATGGTCTAAAATGTTTAAAGGTTTATGGTGACTCTGAGTTGGTGGTAGCACAAGTCAGATCTAAATATGCTGTGAAGATTGATAGATTGAAAATGTACAAACATGCTATTTGGGATCAACTTGAGATGTTTGATGCTTTTAATATAAATTGGATAGAGAGGTCAAAAAATATTATGGCTGATTTTCTAGCAAATGTGGCTATGAAAAATGATGATTTGACCTTACAAGGAGTATCAATACTTGAAGTTAAAACAAGACCAGTTGTTCCAGGATGATCAAGATATTTTAAGGTTCATGCAATGTTTAGATCATTATGAGAACCAAAGTATAGATTGTGGTTCCTTACTGGAATATGATGATGGAAAGGATTATATCTTTGGAAATGAAGTTGCCCAATTAAGTTCTAGTCAGATTCCTAGGGGTTTGGCTGAACTTGAGGCATTGTTTATAAGTCAGCAAAATGATATATCAAAGTTGAGCAATGCCAATGTTGAGGATCTAAAAGAAATAAACTTAGGATCTGAAAATAATCCTCAAATAGTTTATATTGGAAAAGGTTTGGATTCTCATGTAAGAATAAATCTGATCAAGCTACTGAGAAAATACAAACATGTCTTTGCTTGGTCATATGACAATTTGAAAGCATATAGAGAAGACCTTTTTTAGCATGAAATTCCTTTTAAATCATATGTCAAACCATTCAGGCAGAAGCAAAGACCTATTAATCCCTTGTTGGCTCCCAAGATGCAGCAAGAGTTGATGAAACTTATCTTATTTCAAGGTTAATTCCTATATAGGGGCTTGACTAAGGTAAGCCCCATTCCCCCAACAATTTCCCCTCCTCTTATGTTCAGGTGCAGATTCATGGAGTTTCTTACTCAGAATTGTAGATATGGAAGTGCAGTATCACGTATATCCTTAGACCTTCAAATTCATACCTCGAGGGTATATGTTTAAACACCTTCGACTTATACTAGTATATGTCAAACCAGGTTTGACCTCTTCTTATAGCACTCATATTTTCATAGGCGAGAGTTCTATCTTGTAGGTTTCTTGATCTCAGTCTCTTTCTAGTATCAGTGCAATGTGACATGCTTCTACAGGTATGAAGTTGTATCCTCTAATAGCCTTCAAGGTGAGTTCTTAATCATACTTACTCTTTTTTAGCACTTACTTTGATAGACTAGATTTTATATCTTGTTGTTTGGAATTGCATTAGTTTTTTCTCTACTTTACTTGCATATATATATCTACATTTCTATCATATCATTCTTATATAAATGAAAAGATTTCTAAAATTACACATCCTTTCAAGACTACATCATGCATTAGCATCCCTTTATCTACTTGGGTTGTGCTAATCGGATATAACCTCAAAGGGGTTACATTTTAGGACCCCTTTCCAATTTACATGCGTGACTTGGTGGTCTACCCTTGATCATCTTTTCACCATAGAAAAAAATATCTGTAATATGCTCTTTAGTAGACGCATGCTCCAATTTGATTTCCTTTTCACTAACCTTATCTCTCAAAAAATTATACATGACAGATGTATGCTTTTCCTTTGAGTATAACATCAGATTATTTAAAATCTTGATAGCACTTGTGTATATAAATAGTCTCATCAATACTTACACCGATATCTTTTACCATTTGTTTCATCCATATTACTTGTGTATAATTAACAACAAAAGCCACATACTCAGCCTTAGTAGTAGATTATGATATACAATTTTTCTTTTTACTTGAACATGAATCTAACACCTTACCAAAGAATAGTTTACCTCCACTTGAACTCTTTTTATCGTCCACATTACCTGCCAATTTTGCATCAATAAAAGCACTAAATGTAAAATCACTATCCTTATCACACCATAAAACATAGTCAATTGTTCCTTTTAAGTACCTGAATACTATTTTCACTTCCACAACATAATATTATTTAGGTTCTTCTTGAAAATGAACAATAATGAAGAATACATTCATAATACCAGGTCTATCTCTTTCAAGTACAATAATCTACTAATCATATATATGTATCATGTTTGATTTTCCTTAGGGGAATAATCATCCTTTGTCAATTTGACACTGGTAACCATAGTAGTACAAACTGGTTTTGAATCTTCCATGCCAAACTTCTTCAACAATTCTTTGACATACTTGGACTGAGATATAAAAATACCTTTTCCTGATTATGTAATTTTCATACCAAGAAATAATTTCATCTCACCAATCATGGACATCTTGTTAGAAAGTTGGGATGTGTTTTTATTGATGTCAACATGTTTGTTATGCAATTTTTATAGATGAACAATATGTTCATAGGTATGGTGAAGGAAGGTTACCAAGGATGAGGAGTTTCACACCTCATAGGATGATGTAGAGATAGTTTACTAGGTCCATATCAAGTTGCAAGTGTTGATATAATGATTTGAGTAATTTATGAGATCATAGTTTTTGATTGTCTACATTACGATCTTCGAGTGTATCAAAGGTGTATAGATTGGATTCACACACATATATAGCTTGATATTTTTTGTTGTACTTTTAGGAATGTGTTAGGGACATTATGATGTGTCTTCAATTGAAAGGGTTTTTGATTCTACAGGTTTGCAAGGCATTTTCAACTGCTAGAATGGAAGGTGGCAGTGTTCTTGGGGGTGAGCATAGAATGCTAGCAAATCTGTTAGCTAGGATGGATTTGATCTTTTGTTTGAGCTTCATGATACCTACAGATGTTCTTGGATTATTTTTCTAATGATTTGGTGGTCTACATTGAACAAGGTGATGAGATCTGGAGGGAACTTCAAGTTGGTGATAAGTTTTCTTATGTTCTTGACTGACTTGATCACTAAAATGTTATATGGGTGATTGATAAATTAGTTTATGGTAGAGTTATGATCTAAAGATGATTATGAAGTATATAAGGGTATATACATGGAGATGGGGGACCAAAAACATGTCAAAAAAAAATTTGGTCCCCAAAAGGAAAATGGTGTACACCATATAGCACACATGTTTTATAGGGCATACACACTATGGATTTGATTTGCCAAGGCTAAGGCTTGGGATTGATCAAATCCAATAGCGCATGTGTACTATAGTGTGTATGAAATAAAGTGAGTATGCACTATGCAAATCTTAAGAAAATGCTTAAGGGAGGGAGGGAGAAATCCCAACGGGCCCTACTAGACCAATTCCAGCACTAGGTCAATACATAAAATGTAACATATAAGTATAAGAATTCTTATACTTAAGTTACATTTTATGTATATACTTTTAGGATGTTTGAGAGTGGTTTTAGCTTCATAGAAAGTTAAGATAAAGATTCTAGATTATGAGGGTTTTTAGAAATTTCAGACAACCAAATTTTAGGAATCAACATATTGTCTTCACCGTGATTCTCAGTGGACTATTGATTATAAACTTAAGCCATTGACTTGTACATGATCATTGAAGGAGCATTTCTCATTTTATTTTTTTATGGTATGGTTAGTTTCATAATTGACATATATGTAAATAACCATGTAGAGAGAGAGAGAGAGAGAGAGAGAGAGACCCTTATGACCCCTTAGAAAACCTTAGGACCCCTTACCATACATATTAGGGGTCGTAAAGAGTCCTAGGGGGTTGTAAGGTGTTCTAAGAAATATTAATGTGTCTTGGGACCCCGTAAGATCACCAACAAACCCATGACACCCCTTACCATTCATTAGTGTATGGTAATGGGTTGTAAGGGGTCCTAAAACACATTAAAGTGTCTTAGGACACCTTAAATCCCCTTATGACCCATAATATGTAGAGAGAGAGAGGGTTCTACAAGGTCCCTAAGGAGTCATAAGGGGTATGAGGACAAATTATTATGTCTTAGGACCCCTTATGACGCATTAGGACACCTTAGGACCCCTTATCATACATCTTAGGGATTGTAAAGTGCCTTAAGGGGTAGACCCCTTCACAACCTCTAAGATGTAGAGAGGGATATTCAATGATCCTAAGTGGTCATAGGGCATCCTAGGACACATTAATGTGTCCTAGGATCTCCTATGATCCATTATGGCCCTTTAATGTGTTCTAGGACCACTTATGACCACTTAAGACACCCTAGTACCCCCCCTACCATACATCTTAGGTGTCACAAAGGGCCCTAAGGGGACATTAGGGGTTCTAAGACATGAAAATGTGTCATATGACCCCTTAAGACCACAAGCCCTTAGGACTTCTTATAACTTATTAGTGTATGGTATGGGGTCCTAAGGGGTCATAGGAGTTCTAAGGGGTCCTAGGACACATTAATGTGTCCTACAAACCCTTTTTATGACCCCTAATATGTAGAGAGATAGGCCTTCAAGGGTTCATAAGGGGTTGTAGGACACATTAATATGTTGTATGACACCTTCTGACCCCTTAGGACCCCTTATCATACATCTTAGGGGTCCTAAAGTGTTGTAAGGGGTCATAAGGAATCCTAACACACATTAATGTATCTTATGACCCCTTAATACCCCTTATGACCCTTTCTAGGACCCCTTAATATTGGTTACTATGCGGTAAGGGGTCGTAAGGGGTCTAAGGTGTCCTGAGACACATTAATGTGTGGACTATGACCCCTTAAATACCATTAGAAACTCTAATATGTAGAGAGATGTGTCTTAATGGGTCATAAGGGGTCCTACAATAGATTAATGTGTCATAGGACCCCTTATGACCCCTTAGGACACCTTGTGACACCTTACCATACATCTTATGGGTATTAAAGGTTCTTAAGGGTTCATAAGGGGTTCTAGGACCCAACAATGTGTCCTAGAACCTGTTAAGACTCCTTATGGCTCCTTACAATACATTAGTGTATGGTATGGTGTCCTAAAGGGTGTTAGAGAGTGTTAGGACATAGTAATGTGTCCTAGGAACTGTTAACAACCCTTACAATATCTAAGTTGTAGAGAGATGGGTCCTAAAGGGTGCTAAAGAGTCATAAGGGGTCCTAGGGCACATTAATATTATCTAGGAACCCTTTTGACCCTTAGGACACCTTAGTACCCATTACCATATATATATTAGGTGTCATAAAGGGTCCTAAGGGGTCATAATGAGTTTTAGGACACATTAATGTATCATATGACCCCTTAAGATCACTTACAAGCCCTTAGGACTCCTTACAATTAACTAGTATATGGTAAGGGGTCGTATGAGGTTGCAGGGCTTCTAAGCATTCTTAGGACACATTTATGTGTCCTACGACCCCTTAAAAACCCTTACCACCCCTAAGATATAGAGAGAGGAACCTTAAAGGGTCCTAAGGGGTCATAATGGGTTCTAAGTCACATTAATGTGTTCTAGGACCCATTATGACCCCCTATCATACATGTTAGGGTCTCCTAAAGGGTCGTAAGGGCTCATAATAGATCCTACAACACATTAATGTATCCTAGGACCCCTTAAGCCCCCTTATAACCCCGTTTATGACCCCTTAACATATTTTAGTTTATGGTAAGGGGTATTCAGGGGTCATAAGGGGTCTAAGGTGTCCTAAGACACATTAATGTGTGTACAATGACCCCTTAAAAACCCTTCTGACCCATAAGATATAGAGAGAGGGGTCTTAAAGGGCCATAATGGGCCTAACACCTCTTATTAACCCTTAGGACACCTTACCATATATCTTAGGGGTATTAAAGGGTCCTAAGGGGTCAAAAGAGATTCTAGCACACATTAATGTGTCTTAGAACCCCTTCAGACCCCTTACCATACATTAGTGTATGATAAGGTTATGGTAAGGGGTATTAAGGGTTGTTAAAGAGTTGTAGGACATAGTAATGTGTCCTCAGACCTTTTAACAACCCTTACAATACCTAAGATGTAGAGAGAGGGGTGCTAAAGGGTCATAAGGTGTCATATGACACATTAATCTATTCTAGGACCCCTTTTGACCCTTAGGATACCTTAGGACCCCTTACCACACATCTTAGCTATTGTAAAGGGTGCTAAAGGGTCATAATGGGTTCTAGGACATGTTAATGTGTCATATGAGCCCTTAAGACCACTTACAAGCCCTTATGACTACTGACAATTAATTAGTGTATGGTAAGGGTTTGTAAGTGATGGCAGGGCTTTGACTAAGGGTTCTTAGGACATGTTGATGTGTCCTATGACCCCTTAACAACCCTAATGACCCCTAATATGTAAAGAAAGGGATCTCCAAGTATCTTAAGGGGTCATAATGGGTTCTAGGACACATTAATGAGTTATAGGATCCCTTATCATACATGTTAGGGGGTACTAAAGGGTTGTAAAAGGTCATAATGGATCCTACAACACATTAATGTGTCTTAGGACCCCTTAAGACCCCTTACAATCCCTTCTAGGAATCCTTAACATTTTTTAGCATATGCCAAGTGATCGTAAGGGGTCATAAAGGGTCTAAGGTGTCCTAAGATACATTAATGTGTGGACTATGACCCCTTAAACCCCCTTATGATGAATAAGATGTAGAGAGGGGTCTTAAAGGATGATAAGGGGTCTTATGTTACATTAATGTGTCCTAGGACCCCATATGACCCTTTAGGACACCTTACGACACCTTACCATACATCTTAGAGGTATAAAAGTGTCCTAAGGGGTCAAAAGAGGTTCTAGGGCACATTAATGTGTCTTAGGACCTCTTAAGACCCTTTATGGTAAGGGACCCTAAGGGATGTTACAAACTTGTATGACTTAGTAATATATCATAGGATGCATTAAGAATCCTGAGAACACATAATATATAGAGAGATGGCTCATAAAGGGTACTAAGAGGTCATAAAGAGTTCTGGGACATATTAAAGTGTTCTAGGACCCCTTAGGACCCCTTACCCTACATCGTAGGGATGCTAAAGGGGCCTAAGGGGTCATAATGGGTCATAGGACCCCTTATGACCCCTTAGGACCAATTACCATACATATTAAGGGTCTTAATAGGTTGTAAGGGGTCATAAGGGATTCTATGACATATTAATGTGTCTTAAGACCCCTTACAACCCCTTAGGACACATTAACATTCACTAGTGTATGGTAATGCATCCTAATAGGTTGTAAGGAATCTAAGTGGTACTAGGACACATTAATGTGTCATACAACACCTTAATAACCCTTATGACTCTTAATATGGAGAGAGAAGGGTATTCAATGGTTCTAAAGGATTAGAAGGGGTGCTAGGACACATTAATATGTCCTACAACCCCTTTTGACCCTTAGGAAACCTTAGGACCCCTTACCATACATTTAGGGGTCAAAAAGGCTCTTAAGGAGTCATAAGGAATTCTAAGACACATTAATGTGTCCTAGGATTCCTTAAGACTACTTACAAACTTTTAGGATTCCTTACCATTCATTAGTGTATGGTAAGGGGTCATAAGGGGTACAAGGGGTCATAGGGAATATTAATGTAAGGACCCCTTAACAACCCTTATGAACCCCAAGAGGTAGAGAGAAGGGTCTTCAAGGATCATGAGGGGTGATAAGGGGTCCAAAGACACATTAATATGTCCCAAAACTTCTTATATCCCCTTAGGACACCTTACGAACCCTTTATTATACATCTTAGGGATCTTAAAGTGTCCTAAGGTGTCATAAGGGGTTCTAGGACACATTATTACATCCTAAAACATCTTAATGTGTCCTAGATCACCTTAAGACCCCTTGTGACATATTACCATACATTAGTGTATGGTAAGGGGTTCTAAGGGGTCTTAAAAGGTCCTAGGACACAGTGATGTGTTCTAGGTCAAGTTAACAACACTTATGACACCTAATATGTAGACAGAGGATTCCTAAAGGCTACTAAGGGGTCATTAGGGGTCCTATGACCCCTTATGACCCATTTTCATACAACTTAGGTGTGCTAAAGGGTCTTAAAGGGTCATAAGGGGTTCTAAGACAAAGTAATGTGTCATAGGACCCCTGAAGACCCCTTATGACCCCTTAAGACCCCTTACCATACATTAGTGTATGGTGAGGGGTCCTAAGGGGTCTTAAATGGTCCTACAACATAGTAATGTTTCCTAGGACCCCTTAAGATTAGTAAGGACCCCTTACAATCCATTAGTTTATTTTAAGGGGTCGTAAGGGGTCTTAAGGGTTCCTAAAACACAATATTGTGTCCTAGGACCCATTAAGACCATTGATGACCCCTTACCACCCCTTACCATTCATTAGTGTATGGTAAGGTTTCCTAAGGGGTTTTGAGGGGTCTAAAAGGTCCTATGACACATTAAAAAGCATTAAAACCCATAATATTTAGAGAAAGGGGTCCTTGAGGGTCCAAATTGGTCATAAGGGGTTCTAGGACACATTAATGTGTCCTAGAATCCCTTAAGACCCCGTAGGACCCCTTATCACACATCTTAGGTATCTTAAAAGTTTTTAAGGCATCATGAAGGGGTCTAGGACACATTTATGTGTCTTAGGATCCCTTGAAACCCCTTACCATCCATTAGTGTATGGTAAGGGGTCCTAGGGGGTTTTAAGGGGTCGTAGGACACATTAATGTGTCATAGGACCCCTTAAAAATCCCATGACCCCTAAGATGTAGAGAGAGGGAACCTAAGCGGTCATAATGGGTGCTATGACACATTAATATGTCTTAAGACCCCTTAGGACCCCTTACCATGCATCTTAGGGGTCATAAGGGGGCATACTGGATCCTAGGATTAATAATGTGTCTTAGGACACCTTAAGACCCCTTACCATTCATTAGTGTAGGATAAGGTGTCTTGGGACACATTAATGTATCCTAGGACCCCTTGAAAATCCTTTCAAACCTTAAGATGTAGAGAGAGGGGTCCTAAGGGGTTGTAATGGGTCCTCTCTCTGTCTCTCTAATGAGTCCTATGAATATTAATGTGTTCTAAGGGTTTCTAACGGATCCCAATGGGTTATAATGGGTCTTAATGTGTCGTAAGGTGTCTTAATGATTCCTAAGGGTTCCTAGGACCACTTAGAACCCATTAGAACCCCTTATAAAATATTAGGACATATTAGTACACATTAGGACACATTAGAGCCCATTATTGTGTCCTACAATGATTAATACATTCTAAGGGGTCCTAAGAGATCCAAATATGTCCTAAGAGGTTCTATTTAGTCCTAATGTGTCCTAAGGGGTCATAATGGGTCCTTAAGGGTTTTAGGACCACTTAGGACCCATCATGACCCCTTATGATACATTAGAAGCACTTAGAACTCTAAAGAGTTTCCTATAGTGATTAATGTCCTCTCTCTTTTTCTCCTTCTCTATCTCTAATGGGTTCTATGACTATAAATGTGTTCTAAGGGGTCCTAATAATTCCTAATGGGTCCTAAGGTGTCATAATGGGTCCTAAGGCTTCCTAGAACAACTTAGCATCCATTAAAACCCCTAACAAAATATTAGTACACATTAGAACATATTAGAGCCCATTAGTGTGTCCTATGATGATTAATGTGTTCTAAGGGGTCTTAAGAGGCCCTAATGTGTCCTAATGGTCATAATGGATTGTAAGGGTACCTAGGACCACTTAGGACCCATTATGACCCATTATGATACATTAGAACCACTTAGAACCCTAAAGAGTGTCCTTAATAAAGTCAAGCCTTAAGTCTATAATCAATAATCCACTAAGAATCATGTTGAAGACAATGTGTTGATTCTTGAAATTTGGGTAAGTCTAAAATTTCCTAAAAACCCTCACAATATAGAATCTTTATCTTAACTCCTATGAATCAAAAACCACTCTCAAACATCGTGAAAATATGTACATAAAATGTAACTTAAGTATAAGAAACCTAGTGTTGGAATTGGTCTAGCAGGGCTTGTTGGGCTTTCTCCCTCCCTCCCTTAACCCTTTTCTTAAGGTTTACATAGCGCGTACACCCTATAGTACATATGCACCATATAAACCCCAAATTTACATAGAGAACACACACTATAGTGCATGCACACTTTGAACTACATTGGAGTTTACCAAGCCTAAGGTTTGGATTTGGCTTGGAGATCCAACCCAAAGGATTAGAGGATTCAAATAGGTCTGAGACGTGTCTTCTATTAAACCTACAAAAAATTTAAATTTTTTTCTTATGTGCTCCCTATTAAATTTTCACGTGGTTCAATAATGATAAAATCAGATGGCTTGATATTGTAGATCTCTCTGCTAGGTATCTAACAATGTAATTTATTTTACAATATCATTATGTTAAGATTTTCATCTCTAATTCTTTTGTAAGTTTGTCTAATTTTTGTCAAAATCCAGCGCTTATTAATTTGGGATTATATTTTGGCTCATTTTTCAAATTTTGAAACACATTACATTTTCAAAAACAAGACTCCATTCTACACATTTAAAAAAAGGTCTTTATTTTTTATTAGTTTTCAATGATTTCTAGGGGGAGCACATAGTAATTTCACATTTTCAGGATGTGTCTACTTTGTAAAATTGCAAAAAATCATAATTTCATCAAAAAATTAGTAGAAAATCCTAGATAAACTAGGTGGTGTTAGCTAATTTCTCACCAAAGTTATTAATTTTTCTTTTAAAAGTTGACATTTTAGGGGAAGCACACAAGATGCTATGTTATGTTTTTTCACAAAAAAAAGACTAATTTTGTGCTCCCTCTTTTTGAGGGCCTTAATCTCCACCATTTCTAAAATAAATTAGTATTTTAGAAATTATATTTGGAGTAGAACAACTCTTGTTTTTGTCACATTTTGAAATTTTGAGTGTAACTATCCTCAATTTCTTGTTTAATTTTAGAGTTTGTTGATTTCAGAAAAAAGTGACATCTTATACCCCTTTTTGGTCCCCCATCTTTGTGCACTTACCCATACCTTATATTTGGTTGACATGCTTTGATCAGGATCATTTATTTTGGTTTTATATGATGAACATTGAAAGATAGGTATTTTCTAACTTGTTCTTGATATAAGGATACATCAATTGGAGAAAAGTGTGTGGTTGCGCAAGAGAAGGTTGTGCAAATATAGTGAATGCTGAATTTATCATCTAAATAATTCAGATAGGATTGCAAGAGGGATCTTATTTTGCTTCAATGAAACTGACCAAGGCATAAGTAGATGCTACTATATAGTTCATAAATTCATCACATTATGGTATGATTTGTGTTTGTAAGATAGTGAGTCTTCCTTAGGGTTGGAACCCAATGATAATTGATTAGTGAGCTCTAGGCAGTGTGCATGTATGCATGTACATGGACCTCATATGTAATAAGATTATACTTATAACAAGGTATTAGTCTTTTTTTGGGTTCAAGCCCTATCGTGGTTTTCACCCTAACTTGGCTTTCCACGATAAATTTGTTGGTGTTGTGTTGTGGATGTTTTTTAATTTGTGTTTACTTTCTCACGTCATTATAAATTAGATATTGGGTTTGAATGCTTAAGGGTTTCAAGTTTTAATGGTTTAAGGTTTCTAAAGTGTTTAAGGTATTGGGTGCAATTGATTCACCCTCCTCTCTCAGTTTCTTACTTCCTTATTTCTTGCAATTCGTATCAGAGCTAAGTTCCTTGGAGGGATTTTAATAGCTTAAATCAGATCTAAAGATTGAATCATACAAGAAGGATAGTCCTACATTTTATGGAACCCACTAAAACCTTTGGAGGAACCACATGATTTTACGTCTTAGATGTACATTGATAAAGTTTATTGGAAGGTTACAAAGAAATCTTATATTCCTCATGCAAACCTTACTACCCTAGAGGAGATCGTGAATGCTAAATAAAATATTAGGTAAATGGAAGCCCTGTTGAGCACATTAATTGATGATGAAATAACCAATGTCATGGAATTGGAGACAATACTAAAATATGGGAAAAGTTGAGAACCTTTCATGAAGGAGACAGGGAAGTAAACGTTGCTAACTTGCAGATCTTGAAGGGAAAGAATGACAGTCTTAAGATGAGTGAAGATGAAAAAATTTCTTCATTTATTCAAAGGATAAATTAGCTTGTGAATTCTATCAGACGTGTTTGTGGAGCATTATAAGAAGATGATTTTTTTTGCATAAATACTAAGATCACTACCCTCTTCCTACAATCACAAAGTTGCATCCATTGAGAAGATTAGAATAGTGACATATGTGACAAGAGAAAATCTAGTTGGTAAGCTTACTTCCTTTGAATTGAGTACATTTGGTGATGCACTACCCAAGTTTGAGAATATATTCAAATCTAGTGCACCTACGAAGGACACTCAGAAATCAAAACCAAGTAAAATACACTCAAAAAAATGGTTGGAAAGATATGAAGGAAATGGAAGAAGAAGAAGAAAGAGAGATTGAAAGGTTGGAAGCACTATTTACAAAGAAAAGTTGCCTATCAAATGTTTTTCATTTAGTATGATAGGAAAATTTTTTTCTAGATGTCAAGAGAGAGAGAGAGAGATGAGAAATAAAAGAGTAGAGTCACTGCTACAAATAAATGTTACTTTTCTACTGATAGTGATGATGAAGGTATATTTGATTATGATTCTATTATGGTTGATAAGGATGATGGTGAATTGAATTTCTTTGCTGTCAAAGATAAAGAAATTGAGTCTAAAGATAATATACCTACTAGTTCATTTATTGTTGATAAGAAAGAAGGTACTAAGTTTGATAATCTTATGCCCACTAGCCCTTTCATTTCCAATAAACAAGATGATTGTAATTCAAAAGATTCTATGCCTTCTAGTTTGACTGATTGTGTTGTTGACAAAAAAGCCCTAGCTGCTCAAGTTATTAAGAAGGATTAATGGGTGATAAATAGTGGTTGTTATCATCATATGACTGGTGATAAGGATGAATTTGTAATCTTTGAGATGTATGATGGAAATAGTGGTTATTCTCATCTAAATATTCTATGCCTTCTATTTTGACTGATTGCGTTGTTGACAAAAAGGCCCTAGCTACTCAAGTTAGTAAGAAGGATGAATTGGTGATAAATAATGGTTGTTCTCACCATATGACTGGTGCTAAGGAAAAATTTGTAAGCTTTGAGAAGTATGATGGAAATATGGTAGGTGGGGAGATAATTCTCATGGTATGATTAGAGGAAGAGGTTCTATTTCCCTAGATGGGAAGAATAATGTTGCTGATATATTGTATGTTGAATGCTTAAAACATAATCTTCTAAGTGTTGGAAATTTTATGGAAAAATGATATGACATGCATTTCAAGAATGAGTCATGCAAAATATTGAATAACTATGGAATAGAGATCTAGAGGTAGAAGGTGTTATGCCCTACATACCCGTCCCTACATTTTGTTGGAAAAATGTGGGGTCCCCCTTTTCTCTTTTTCCTTGTTCCTTTTTTCTTTGGTTTTATTCTAGCCTTTGCCTCCATGGGGTTGTTGTTTTCTTTTATTTTTTGTTTCCCTCCCTCTAAGACCCATTCCTAGAGTGTTTTTGTTTCTTTGTGCCAGTCAGATTCTGAACACCGAGAGTCTTTTCACTATTTCCTCTTTTATTAGAGGGTGTGGTTGCATGGGATTCCCGAGCCCAGAGTTTGAAGGTTTTCCTTTTATCAGGACTTGTGGAGGGAAGTGGTACATTTTCACCCTAAGGGTATAAATGGAGGTTCACTTTTCATTTTTAAATTTACCATGAACAAATTACCTAGAGTGAATTAAGAGTGATTAAGAGTGAATTTGTGTTAAGTGTGATTTTCTTTGAGAGGTTTAACATTGTTTAGCAGTTTGAGCTTGTGCATGCTTTCAACCTTCCTACAAGGTTTTCAGTGTTCATGGTCCTTGAATCCTTCTATCTTGTAGAGCACCTCCTGTGCTCCTCCTCCTGCATTTCCTAGTTTCAAGGTAGGCCCTTCGATTTCCTTCTGTTTCTTTCTTTGTTTTTCCTTGTTCTTTCATTTTCCTATTTTGTCTCCATTTTGTTTGCTTTGTCTTCTAGTTCGTCGTCGCCTCCCATTGGTGGGATGACTCCGCAGGAAGGTTTCCTTCCTTCCTTGCACTATATTTCCTTATAAATAGTGTAAATCCTTGTAAATTCTATAAGTAGTTGTAATTTCTCTATAAATTGTTGTAATTTCTCTATAAATCTTATATAGTTTATAAGGTAGGATCATTTCCTATAAATCTCACCATTCTTTGGCTTCCTGTGTAGATTGGGTCTGTATATTGGTTTTTATATTGTCATGTCTGACCTATCCTATGGAAAGCTCACTGCACTCTCCACATTGTATACCCTAAGTTTTGAGCTTGCCCACCTGGTGTCCACCTATTTTGAACTCGACACCTCGTTTGTTTGAGCCATGGCGGTTTCCTCTCTCCTCCATCATTTCAAAATTGATGGCGGGATTAAACTCCCCCATGTGTGAGCATTCAAAACCATCTCATCTGGCATTCAATCCATTCATGTCAAGACATCTATCACCATTAATGCCATTACACCACTTATTGTGTGACCATGTGACAACCCATGTCAGCCCAGTATAACTCACTACCTGGTCATTTCAATAACAACTAGTTTTTCTAGACTCTGGGTGCTAAGAAGTCCCCAGACCTTCATCCCATTTGTCACATAAACCAATATCCCTGAAATTGTTGGGTGTTGATCAAATTCCAAGTAAGATGATAATTGTTATATTTCAAAATTTTGATGCAGGCTAAAGTCTTTTGAACAGGTGCAAAATGGTGATGAAATCTCTGGAATTCATAAAATTACTTTATATCTTATCACATGTATTAACGGTTGTCTGGTCTCTACCTCCACTCAGGTGGCCACAAAGACAAAGGTAGAGAAAATGCTAGCCAAGCTTCTGTTGACATCCAAATACCTAAAGGATGGTATCCTTGTGGGATCCAAAGTGGATTCCAAACTAAAAGATATCACCGACATAGAGTCTAAATCATGGGCAGAACTATAGGGCCTTGTCCGGATAATGTACCAAGAGCGATCTATCAGGGATAACATGGAAAAGAATGTGGCCACCTCCAACATTATCAAAGCCACCTTTTTACCCTGCTAGGGACCAAAACTGATTCTCCACTTGGGAAATCACTACAATGCACCCACCGAGGTGGTTTTTCTTGCTACTTCCCTACCACTGAATTACCTGACAACCATTATTACTCTTGCTGCCGCCACCTTTTCTTTGAGACTAGGGATCCCCTAGTTCAAAAATGATACTGTCATCTCCTAGGCCACATCATTGAAGGAGTTTGAGAAGGTTCCACATCCTGCCCAACAACATCTCAATTCTCACTGGTTGAAGTTCCCGAGGAAAGACTACAAGAAAATTAAGTTGGAGATCCCCCGCAGAGATTTCAAGGAATGTGTGCAGGAAAGGATCATCTTTTTGTGTAGGCTCTTTGAGGAACCCCATGCTAGGTACTTTTTGACATGGATGTATTATTTTATACACTGCATCACCACCCATGGACAAACCTTTGACTAGGTGACTATTATCACCAACCATGTGGACTTTCAGTTGAACGATGTCAACCAGATATCAAAGTTCCACATGACTTTGTATGTATTATGGGCACTAGCAAAACAAAGACCCACACTCTGGTGTTTAGAAATAGTGAGGGTTCTTGGGAATGGGCCCAGCTAGAATTCCCCGTGGGAACATTATCCCCAGATTCAATGGGAAGCTAGCTTCCCTAATTTTTATTGAGTAAATGACACCATCATTTACCACAACATTTTGACACTTACTCAGGATTCTGGATACTGGTTGTCCAAGGAAGAAATGACCTTGGTGAGTTCTTACGACAATTATCTTATTTAGTTTTAATAAAATTCTTACATTTGAGTGACCGGGTTCTCTGACAAGCCTTACCTACTCCGCAAGCATTATGGGGAAAGGATTATTCTTTTGGAGTTCTGCAGGCAAATCCTAGAACTTCACGCATTATTTGTATTGAAGAAGTTTACCTCTATCCCATTCCCAATCACTTATGGGAACTATTCTTACAGTCTTACAATGGCCAAAGAAGCCAACAATGAGTTAAAGAGTCTGGAACTAGCCGAGTTCCACCTGGCAAGGAAAATTTTTGACCCACTCAGAAAGATAAGTGCA
Source organism: Thuja plicata (assembly GCA_018584345.1). Lineage (NCBI taxonomy): Eukaryota > Viridiplantae > Streptophyta > Pinopsida > Cupressales > Cupressaceae > Thuja > Thuja plicata. Next base: position 413,002 of record MU228256.1, read on the forward strand.
GCACTGCCCCAGGTGTCCACATCACATGAACCTCATGTTGAGGATTTTTGGACAGATTGTGAGGATGATTTCGACCTCCAGAGTCAGAAATACTCAAGGATGAGTAAAGGGATGATGAAGAGCCTCAACCTTCAGACCTTTCCAAAAGATTTTTCATATAGTGGGTCTTTGGAGGACCCATCATACAAGGCACAGGGGATTGACAAGCTAGATCTCCCTCTGGTGGATTGGGACACCCGAGAGATTTTGACAATTAAGTACGTCAGCCAGGGTGTCATATAGTACAGTCATGATTACTTTGCACAAGTGTGGAAGAAAAGCACCCATCAAGGTACAATTTTGTGAGGGTCTACTTTGGCCTCCAGAATGGCTGGGCCAAGAAAAGATAAAGGGAAAGAAAGAGAGGGCACCCCAGCCGAGGTTCTGCCCTCAGATTTTCTCCCCAATTTGGAGAAAATCTACACTCAGCTTGAGGCATCCTGCCAACTGAGTAAAAAATTAAACACCAAGCTTTCCCTCAGTCTTCCAGTTACTTCGGTGGGTTCTTCCCTCCCAGTAGGGTCCCCTTCATTGGTAGCACTCATGAGCTAACATACAGAGGCTGGGGAAGAAACACTAGCTATTGTGGATGTTGGTGCCCTGCTACAGATAAGAAGAAAGAAGCAAAGGGTGGATCATCCCCCAAGCACAGATGTAGGTCTTAGGATTCCAAACATTCCCTAGGTGTAACTCATCCCTTCTTCTCCTAAACTAGAGGATCCTCAGGAAATTGTACCTTCAGGATCAACCATACCCCCAACTGTCACTCTTCAGATGCCTCTATTTATTTCAGGTGACCAAGCTCCCTGGAATGTGACATTTGGCAAGGTGGTCTCTATATCCCAATAGTCAAATATAGGCCAGACACCTTTGCCCCCTCCAGAATATGTGCCCATGGAAGAGAATTTCCTAGTGGGTAATGCCAAAGAAAGACAGCAACAATAAGACATGCGGGAGAACCCTGGAGATAAAGATGCAAATGTTACAGGTGTCGGTAGAGACAGGGTCCTCAACACTACAAATGAGAATGCCACCAGAGCAAAAGAAATAGGGAATCCTGAGGAGAAATAAAAAGATTCCATAGAGACCATAGATGCTGAAGAAGAGCAGCCCACTCCCAAGGAAAATCTTAGTACCTAGGATCTAGACATAAGACCACCCTCACCCACATAGTGGCTGGTAGAGTCCCAAAAAAGGAAGACCCCAGTGGCAGAAAGTGCTCCCCTTTCCTTGGCCAAAATGATGGACCAAAACCAAGAGGCTATGAATCCTAAGAAGGCCTGGACCATCCATACCCTCCAAACTGATCTGGGAGGAAGTACAATGGTAGTAGTTGCAACACCTCCCCCAGGAGAAGAAGCAACAGGTATAAGGGTCGTAGATTATATAGTTATAGAAGTTCCTCAGGGGAGGAGAGATAAACATGGAAAATTGGACCCGTTGAAAGAAGCTACCTAGGCAGTTGAGGCTTGGTACGACAAACAAACACAAAAGGTGAAGGAAGAAAGAGAAAAGAATGAAAATCTCCTCAGGAAATTTACATAGTCACTGGCTGAGATTCATGTGGAAGCCTCCACCTCTGCAAAACTACTTCCATAGGCTGACATGGATTCTCTAAGGGCCATGAAGAAGAAGGCATAGGCTGTGGATGGGTGGATCACTAAAAAAATCAAATCTGTAAGGTAGTTCCTGGCACCAACACTCCCGGACCTTTATCAAGTCAACAACCTTATGGGCAAGGTGAACGACATCATCATCTTATGGGAGAAAGATATAGAAAAGTATGAGGACTGGATGTTCGAATTGGAAGAGGTAATGAAATTTGGAGAGGAGGCTATTACAGAGATAGGAATTTTGGGAGAAGAACGCTTTGGGTTCCTCCAAGCCCAACACTCTAGACATGGCCTTAAAATTGAGGTTAGAAAGAAACTAGTAGCGGCCCTAAAGAATAGAATCCTGGGAGTCCAAAATTCTTTAGATTTATACACATCATTTGTAACAAGGGTTTCACAAGTCAATCCCTTCACTACCGAGACTTGTTCCCTAGAAGATTTTGTACTTAGAAAATTTGATGAGATGATGGAGTCCTAGTACCAGTTCGCTGGAGATTTTGACGAAGGGAAAATGTCAAGATCATCCAAGATGATGCTCCGGGATCATGACATAGTGAAAGTGGCTGCAAAATTTAGGGAAGGGGCCAGCGATGTTGAGGAACAATTCAGGGTCATTGGTGACCAATGGGACTCTGTCAACAATGTACATGAGGATGGAATTGGCCAGATTGTGGAGGCCTTCAAACAAAACAAGTAACAGTAAAGTTCTCTGTACTTCATAGATTTTCACTAGCTAGGTACAATTTTGTAAATTCATTATTCTTTGAGCATAATCTCCCAGACTCCAAAATTTTGGGTCTATAGTTTTTTATTCTTTCACACTGATCTATGTCCAGGTTCCGTAGAGCTGACTGATCATTGTTGAGTAGGTAATAAGGGTTTAGCATGTAGGTGATCCTAATAAGCCAATTAAAATGGAGGAGATGGCTCTGACAGGTGATTCTCCCAAGGTGTCTCTCCGACATTAACTCCATGATGCACATCGAAGACATTGAGCCACAATTTGCATTTATGAGGCCTGTAGCCTCAGGTACCAAGACAATCAGATTTCTTCTATAAATACCCCGGCACTCTTCTCTATGCCGATTCTTCTAGATCTCTCTTCTTTTCTTCCTCTTCTATCTTGTCAGACCTCTACACTTTTCAAGGTGATTTTATGTGGTGCAGGTAGTACAATCCATAAGATAATGTATTCTATTAGTTAAGTGTATAGTTAGATTAGGTTAGTTTTAGGTCAAACTTTGTGTATAAATAAGATGTCTGATGCCATAAAAAGGGTCGGCAAAATTGATGATTTTGCAGTCCAGTAAGTAATAGAAGCATAACATTTCTTTTTTAGTTGTTTCAAGATCTCAATGCTTAGTTGTTCTTAGTAGCTTAGAATTCTCCCTTGGAGCCATGATTATACATGTTAGTGATGCTGGAATGGTTAGAGTTAATGAAGAAGGAAGGACATCTTATGGCTATCTGTTATGTGTTGTTTATATATTTGGAGTTAACAAACATCTTTTGTGCAGTATGTTTTCTTATGTCCTTTGCTCCTATGTTCTAGTTTAGATTAATGATCTTATGTCCCCTTGCTACTGAATGTATGTAAATCACTGGTTCTTTATGTATTTGGTATGTAGTGTAGTTTTCTTTCATTGGAGCTTAGTTTGATGTTTGAATATTTATTGCACATCTATAGGTAGAAATGCATATCTAACCTTGATCTATCTTTTGAAGTTTATTTTATAATCTAAATGATTGCAGGAAACCCCATCCCTTTTGAAATCCCTACGAAGATGAGTAAAAATGAGCTATCCCCTCACACAACTGTCACCTACCCAACTTAACTCCCCCGCACCATCAAGACCCGACTACCAGGTGCTTGGAGGCTAGGATAAATCATTCTCAGGAAAAACTCTTTAGGTAGAGTTGGCTGGTACCCCGGTACCTGGTGACAACTTTACCACTATTGGCAGAGCCGGTCATAAATTCCCATCCATAGAAACTGGTGCTAGAAGGATGACATGAGCTCATCTCCCTCAGAATATTTTGATTTCACACCGCCTGAGGGTTCCCTAAGCAGTAGTTTTAGGAACTAAACTTTTCACAGAATAGGGTCATCTTAAATTTTAAGTTTTGATAGAATCCTTCAATCGGCCCTGAATCTTGGAGAGTTTGTAGAACTTGAACCTCCCATTTGAAAGAGTAGGACCCAACAAACCAAGAAAGCAATGAATTTTATCTGGGGATTCACCACACACTAGAATACCCAAATCCCTCAGATAATCCTAGGGACTAACGTTCAACCTAGCCAAAATCAGATAGCCCCAATGGGGCAACTCCCCAGTGCTACCAACAATCTTCCTCCACATCTGGAGATGATCTACCCCAAGTATGAGAATCTAGGCCCATGAACCATAGAATAAAACCTCCATGACTACAAGGATGCCATGAACCAACATCGGATACAATATCAAGATGTTGTAACCTAGATATTTCCTCTGTCCCTAGGACAGAATGAATTGAACTCTTACCTCAACTTGCCAACCATCTCCATCAACAGTTGGCAAGATATGGAAGATGCCTTCCTGATGGCCTTCCACATTCATGTGGAACTAGCATGGTCCCACAACTAGTTTATCTCTATCAGGAAGGAACCAAATGAGCCTCTCACTACATTCAACCATCGGTTCCAACGTGCCTTGAAGCAGTGCACAAGCCCCTTCATCCCATCCACTAATGTAACCATACAGACATACCTAAACACCTTGGACCCCATTGTTTCCACTCTTCTCTAGAGAAAAACCACCTCTAATGACAGGGATACTCTAGAAAAAGTTTACAACTTGGCCCTGGAGTTGTCCCGTAGTTTGAGAAAAGCTCCCGGTGGGATTGGACAGAGCCTAAAATTCAACATGATACTTGGTGCAACTTCTTACACTGGGGGATACAAACCCAATCAGGCAATAGGAGCCCCAAAAATGGCCATGGGCCCACCGCTGATAGACCAACATGCCCAGTATGTTTATCCATCTCAGGCCTAGACAATATCAGGTTTGGAGTACAGGCCTGGAACCAACCAGAGAAAATTCAACCACCTTTGACACAACCCTCCAGAGTACCTTTCTTCTAGTCATCCATGGCTGGGGGATTGTCATCATCGACTCTGGGAGATGCTATCACTTTCCTGGGAATTCACCGCAACAGCTGTCCCACTGTGACACAACTACCCAACTGTCTACGAAGGTTGAATCCCTTCGGTGATTGGTGTCCTCCTTGATGAAGGGCATGGGATAACTGAAGGTGGGGCCTTCTGTTCCTCACAACTCCAATTCCCAGAGAGGGAATAATTTGTCTAGAGAATGAAACAACAAATTTTAGAGGTTAGAACTACAATAATAGGCCTCGTCCCAATGAACAACAATGCAAATACCGAAGGTCCTCCTCTGAACCAAAATACTACTTAGGATGGTATTGGACCCAATCATTCTGTACAGCTTGCATAATTCCACCCCCTGATGACATGGTGTAGATTGCATGACACCGACTCTCATTCAGAGGTGAAATGTGCCACACTGAAGAAGATCATCATGATCTCCCAGTCAGACAGGTGGCAACCTATCAATCCTACTCCCCTAGAACCATCCACATCAGAGCCACCTCACACTGCCTTCATGTGTGAGACTATCTTCTATAGGATAGACAAAGAGGATGAAGAAGAACCTGAATCATAGGGGTTCTTTGATGAATCCATCTCAGCCTTCAAGGTCAATTCCTTCACCAGCCCACAAACTCCCCACAACACTCAGAGTCAGGCTAGAAAAGGGCTAGCTTATATGCCAATGCCTCCCAAGAATACCTCCACAACAAAACAAATGATTGATCCTTCCAACCGAAAGGACCTGGCCCTAACCATAGTAGGGACCCGACCGAGGGAAACCAACTTTACCCAGGGGTGGTTTGACAACACTAAGGCATTAGAGAACACCACCACTTCCATGACCTTGATGGAGGTTTTGCTGAATTATCTTGAGCAGAAGAAGTATCTTTTGAAGCTCTTGGGAAACTCGTAAGTCATTAGTTGTCCACCAAAGACTATCACATTTGACGATGCCAACTCAATCATCTTCCAGGGAAACATAGATGATCCTCCCTTCCTACTAGGCTTGAAAATTGAAGGGAAGAACCTATACAACTTCTTGGTAGAGTCTGGAACTTTGAGCACCGTCATGCCCTTATCTATATGCTAGAATCTTGGACTCACTCCCACTCCATCTAAAGGCACAGTAGTCCAATTAGACAAAACTACTATGAAAATGGTTGGTCAGCTAAAAAATGTCTAGATTCAGCTCATCCAAGACTCTTTGATAACGAGCATAATAGACATCCAAGTGGTGGATATGCCTGAAACTTATGGGATGTTGTTAAGTCAAAATTGGTCTAAGGCCCTTAACGGGTATTTCTCTATGGACTTCTCCCACTTTTGGCTCTCTTGGAAGGGGAAATCACCATAGTCAGAAGGGTAAATGAAGTCCTTTTCTCTAAATCCTCCCACAGGGTGTACTGACCACAATAAATCCTGACCTTTGATTTCATCCCCGGGGAGGATCCTATAGTCTCTCAGAGAATTCAAGACCTAGATGAGAAGTTAAAGTGTGAGGTAGACTCAAAAGGTAGCACGGCCACTCCAGCCACTCTCTTATCTGAAACTTGGTGATAGGTACACTACCTGAAACATTCTAAACTAGAGTGTGAGCCTTGCATTGCTGCTGCTACCCTCCACATCAACAACCTCTGGGAGAAAGAATACAAAGTCAGATTCCCTGGACCAAGTAATCTATCTAGCAGTATGCCTATGGTGCTGCTCATTCAAGAATTGAAACCAGAGGACTCTCTAGAGGAAAGTCTCACCCATGCACCATTAGAACCAAAGGAATCACCTCACAATCCTCCCAAAACCAATCCAAATGCCACTTTGCCTCCCCAGCCTTAGACAATGTACAATGATTTATGGATCCTGAAGTTTGATGGGTCTCGGTCTAAACAAGGCTGCGGGACCAGAGTGGAACTAATCAACCCATAATTGAAATCCTTCCTTCTGTCCTACAACTTGTAGTTTAATTGCACCAATAATGTCATGGAGTACAAGGCCTTGGTCCTCTGACTCTTGTTTGCATTGAGAAAATTGATCACCTGCCTCCGAGCAATGGGTGATTCAGAGATGATAGTAAAATAGGTCTGGAGCTAATACATGTGTAATGAAAAAAGGTTGGCTGTATACCACAATCGGGCCTAGAACCTAATTGAAGACTTTGATGCTTTTTGCATCGAGCTCATTCCCTAGAAATGTAACTATGTTCTAGATGCCCTTGTTGAGTCAGCTAGCACCCTCAAGCCGATGGCTGGTTCCTGGCTCTAGAAATTTTCTATCAAGATGGTCCCCACCCCATCCATCCTAGATAATATTACTAAATTTGAGGTTTTTGATGATGACCAACATATTCTGGCCTTTATCACTAATGTTGGCATCTTTGAGGATCAGATAGTGGAAGAAAGGGATGATGACGATACCAAGCAGGGTGAAGAAGATGAAGGGATCATAAACCTACCTACCAAAACCATCCGTAAGGGGATGGTATATCTTCAATGAATCTTTGATTCATACCCCTGAAGCCGAGACAAGATATCATCCTCCTCTAAGAGAGGAAAATTTGAAAAATTCAACATCAGTAGGGCCGATGAAGAAACATTTGTTCACATTGGTACCTCCTTCTCTCCTGAAGAGAAGGAGAAGGTTCTCGTGGTCCTCCAATAATACATTGATGTTATTACCTGGGGGTATGAGGATCTAAGAACCTATGATACATCAATCATGACTCATACCATCCCCCTAAAACCAGATGCCAAACCTTTCTGACAAAAGAAGAGGTCGATAAACCCATTGATTGAACCTCTAATCCATCAGGAGGTTCAAAAATTACTCTTAGCCTGGATTATCTTTCCTAGCCAGCACACAACATGGGTTGCCAACCTCATCCTCATGTGTAATAAAAATTGAGAGATCCACCTCTGTGTAGATTTTCATAATTTAAACAAGGCACCCAAGAAGGACAATCACCCTCTCCCCTCTCTAGATGAGGTATTACAAATTGTCAATGGTTCCCAAATGATGTCCTTCTTGGATGGATACTCTGGATACAACCAGGTTATGGTCAAATTCAAGGATAGAATGAAAACAATGCTCACCACAAAGTGGGGAACATTTGCATATAAAAGAATGCCCTTTGGCCAAATCAACATCAGGTCCATATTCCAAAAGGCTATGGACATTGTGTTCGACAGCCTAGTCAACAAGTGCATAATCATTTACACGGATGATTTAGTAGTTTTTTCCCAGGACAAGTGTGATCACTTTGCCCACCTCACTCAGACCTGGGAGAGATTTCACCGGTATGGTATTTCTATCAACCCTAAGAAATGCATATTTGGGGTCACTGAAGGGAAGTTTCTCAGGCATATTATCTCTGAGAAGGGGATATCTATTGACCCTGAGAGAGTTGACGCACTACTGAATTTGCAAATTCCCAACAGTAAAAAGGAAATGCGATCTTTCTTTGGAAAGATAAATTTTGTCCAGTGGTTCATAACTGGATTCACCGAGATTGTCAAACCATTAAATGACATGATGAAGAAAGATACCAAAATTGAGTGGAGCCCCTAAGAAAAGAGAGAATTTTCTCAGATCAAGCAAACCATAGTGGAGGCACGAGTCCTAGCAAGTCTGGACTATGCCCTCCCTTTCCACATCTACTCCTTTGCTTCACTACATTCTGTAGTAGTAGTCTTAACCCAAAAGGTTGAAGGGGAAGAATGACCCATCACTTTTACGAGATCTCCCTTCAAAAATGCCAAAGTCTGATATACACCATTGGAAAAGTAAGCATTTTCTCTAGTCCGAGATGTGAAGAAATTTTGACACTATATTCTCCAGAGCAAAGTTATTGCTATCATTCGAGACCAGGCCATCAAATCTTTACTTCTATAGAGTGAACTCGAAAAAAACCAGGGGAAATGCATGGCCATCCTCCAAGAATATGATCTTGAGATGCAACCAATGTAGATATTATGAGGCCAGGGACTATGTAGAGCGATGGTAGAAGTAACTCAAAATATTGAATGTCAAACCTATACTATGGAGTCCATCACTCAGGATCCGTGGTATATCGACCTGGTATACCTATTGCTCAATAATAAATACGCGGAGGGGCTTCCCCAAAAAAAATGTCGCACCCTACGACTGAAAAGCGCGCACTTCATGATAAAAAATAGAACGCCTTTCCACAGGAATTTTGAAGTGATTTACCACCAGTGTATAGATAGGGACCAAGCTACCAAAATGATAGAAGAATTCCACGGGCAGTTTGAAACCGGGCATGGCTCAGTTGATGCCATGACCCACTAAATTCTTTGGGCGAGATATTATTGGCCCTTCATCTTCAAAGATGTTTATGCTCATGTGAGGAAGTTCCACACTTGCCAAACTATAGCCCATCATGAGCGGAACCCAGCCACGCCTTTACAAACAGTCTTTGAAGTTTGACCCTTCACCCAATGGGCATTCAACTTTATTAGGGAAATCAACCCCAACTCATCCGCCAACCACTAGTATATTCTAACTGCGACTGATTACTGTACCTGGTGGGCTGAGGAAATCCCATGTAAGAACAAAATAGTAGATGTAGTTATCAAATTCTTGGAAGAAAACATAGTCACCAGATTCGGAATGCCTTTCACTATAGTGTATGAAAATGGTCCAGCATTTTTTTCAAAACAGTTATTGGAGTAGACCTATGAGAGGAAGATTTCCTTAAAGTTCTCTAGCAACTATTACCCCTAGGGAAATGGTGTTGCTAAATATACCAATAAAAATCTATTGGAGGTGATCAAACATTTGCTAGAGAAAAATCCCCAGGACTAGCACCAAAAGCTTAGATTCACCTTGTGGATGGATCTTGTTAGAATAAAATCATCCATGGGGACTTCCCCATTTCACCTAGTTTATGGCCAAAATCCTATGTTCCCTATCAACCTACAAATCTTGATTTTATAGTTCATGCATGAATTCAATGCCCAGGACAACATCATGGAACTTCACCTTTTGAACCTGGTGAGAATGGAGGAACAAAGAGATGAGGCACTAGAATATTTTGCATGTCATCAAGCAGTCATCAAATGATGGTTTGACCGAAAACCCCAATACAAATCCTTTCAAGTTTTAGACCTAGTCCTTATGTGGGACAAGGCCTGGGAAAAGAAAGGAAAGAACACTAAGTTTCAAAGGCTCTGGTTCAGACCATACCTAATCTCAAAGATCTGCGGGGCTAATACATATCACCTTAGCACCATGACAAGAGAAGTTGTCCCATTGCCCATCAATGGACAATTTCTCAAGAACTACTTTGAAGGATGTGGGAGGTAGGTTTTCCCATAATTTTATTATATGTGAATATTTCCCTACTTGTAAATATTTTCCCGTTGCTCCTCGAGAGTATCTTGTCCTTGTAAATTGTTTTTCGTGGTCCTCTAGTGCCATTTTCTTTCCTTTTGCTTCGTTGTCTTTGACTTTTATTTGTTTTCTTTGCATCTTTTTTTTTGGGTTCCTGACATCTTTTCCCTCTTCTTGTAGACTGGTATGCTTCACATGACATCTAGTCCCTTGAATGGTGCCTTATGTATTTTGGATGTGTTTGGAATCTATTGTTAGCATGGTGGAATTTTTCTGCACTGCAGAGTTATTTTGTACATATGGTAAAAGGTTATGGGTAATCTACACATTCTTATCTTGAAATTCTTGACATCGGTTAACAAAAAATCTAAGAAGAAAGTAATCGTATGATCCTCTAGAGAAGATTGGTTACACTTCTTATTGGCCAAGTCTGAAAATCAAAAGAGTGTCCCAGGTCTGGAATGTCTCTCCTATTTATAAAATTAAAATGGATAGCAAGGTGAAAGAAGCATCGCCTTCCAAATCTTTAAAAGAAAAGAAAGAGAATTGAAGAATAGAGAATTCCAGTATCTGGGGGATCATGCAAGATATAATGATTTTGTTCTAATGTACTCAGTGCCCTCTCTCTGCTTCTCCCAGAAGTCATCAACTTGATTTTCTTCCAAAGAACATACTTCACAGCTGACAAGAGATTGAAGGATTGAATTAGTGATGAGTCAAATTTTCTCAGAAAGCTCGCGCCTTGCAAGTAAAATCCTTTAGGTAAAGGTGAGTTCCAGTTTTTCTAACTAGAGATTCTATAGTTCTCAAATGCCCTAAGGCATTTTTCCTAGTGAGTCACCATTTGTTATTCCCCACATACCCATCCCTACATTTTGTTGGCAAAATGTGGGTTCCCCCTTTTCACTTTTTCCTTGTTCCTTTTTCTTTGGTTTTCTTCCAGCCTTTTCCTTTTCGGGGTCATTTTTTTAATTTTCTTTCTTGTTTCCCTCCCTCTAGGACCCAGTCATAGATTTTTTTTGTTTCTTTTTTCCAGTCGAATTCTGGACACCGGGATTCTTTGCCACTACTTCCTCTTTTGTTAGAGGGTGTGGTTGCATGGGTTTCCCAGGCCTGGAGTCTGGAGATTTTCCTTTTCTAAGCAATTGTGGAGGGAAGTGGTACATTTTCACCCTAAGGGTATAAATGGAGGTTCACTTGTCATTTTTACATTTACCATGAACAAATTACCTAGAGTGAATTAAGAGTGATTAAGAGTGAACATGTGTTAAGTGTGATTCACTTTGAGAGGTTTAACATTGTTTAGCAGTTTGAGCTTGTGCGCGCTTTCAACCTTCCTACAAGGTTTTCAATGTTTATAGTCCATGAAGCTTTCTAGTTTCCAGATCACCTCCCATTCTCCTCCTCCCACATTTCCTAGTTTCAAGGTAGGCCCTTCAGTTTCCTTTTAGTTCTTTCTTTATTTTGCTTTGTTGTTTCCTTTTCTTGTTTTGTCTTCATTTTGTTTGCTTTGTCTTCTGGTTTTTTGTCGCCTCATGTTGGTGGGATGGCTCTGGAGGAAGGTTGTATGCCTTCCTTGTGTTGTATTTCCCTATAAATAGTGTAAATCCTTGTAAATTTTTTAGGTAGTTATAGTTTCTTTGTAAATTGTTTTAATTTCTTTGTAAATTGTATATAGTATGTAGGATAGGGTCATTTCCTTTAAATCTCACCATTCTTCGGCTTCCCATGCAGATTGGGTCTGTATATTGGTTTGTATATTGTCATATTCAACCTGTCCTATGGAGAGCTCACCATTCTCTCCATGTTGTATACCCTAAGTTTCAAGCTTTCCCACTTGGTATCTTCCTTGTTTGAACTCGACACCTCGCCTATTTGAGCCATGACATTTTTCTCTCTCCTCTGTCATTTCAACATTGATGGCGGGATTAAAATCCCCCATGCATGAGCATTCAAAACCATCCCATCTAGCATTCAATTAATCTATGTCTAGACATCTGTCACCATTAATTCCATTACGCCGTTTATTGCGTGACCATGTGAGAACCCACGTCAGCCCAGTATGGCTCACTGCCCTGTCATTTCAATAACAACTAGTTTTCCAGACTCTGAGTGCTGAGAAGTCCCTAGGCCTTCATCCCATTTGTCACATAAACCAATATCCCTGGAACCCCCGAGTTTCAATCAAATTCCATGTAAGATGATAATTGTTATATTTTTGGATTTTGATGCAGGCTAACGTCTTTTGAATAGGTGTGAAATGGTGATGAACTCTCTAGAATTTGTAAAATTACTTTATATCTTATTTCATGTATTAATGGTTGTCTACTCTTGTAGGTTGCAGATCATCCAACGAATAATGTCTGAAGTAACAACTCCTCCTGGAAGTCTGGAACTCTTGACTACCTCCACGAGGGCGACCACTAAGACAAAGGCAGAGAAAAAGCTGGCCAAGCTCCCATTGACATCCAGATATCCAAAGGATGGTGTCCTTGTGGGATCCAAAGTGGATTCCAAACTTCAAGATGTCACTAACGCAAAGGCCGAATCATGGCCAGAACTACAAGGCCTTGTCCAGACAATGTACCAACAACGATCTGTCGGGGACAACATGGAAAAGAAAATGGCCACCTCTGGCATTATCAAAGCCACCTATTTTCCCTGCTCCATGTAGGCACCATTATTGATTCTCCACCTAGAAAAGCACTATAATGTACCCACTTGGGTGGTTTTACTTGTTGTTTCCCTACCACTGAATTACCTAGAAACTATTGTTACTCTTGATGCCACCAGCTTTGCTTCAGGACTGGGGATCCCCGAGTTCATAAATTCTACTGTCATCCCCCAGGCCACATAATTGAAGGATTTTGAGAAGGTTATGTAGCCTTCCCAACAACATCTCAATTCTCACTGGTTGAAGTCCCCGAGGAAGGACTACAAGAAAATGAAGCTGGAGATCCCCCATGGAGATTTCAAGGAATGTGTGCAGGCGGGGATCACCTTTTTGTGTAGGCTATTCGGGGAACCCCATGCCAGGTAATTTTTGGCATGGATTTATTATTTTCTATACTACATCACCACCCATGTACAAACCTTTGAGTGGGTGACTATTATCACCAACCATGTGGACTTTCAGCTAAACAATTTCAGCCATACATCAAAGTTCCACATGACTTTGTATGTATTATGGCTATTGGAACAATAGAGACTCGCACTTCAGGGTTTAGAAATAGTGGGCATTCTTGGGAATGGGCCAAACTAGAATGCTCCATGGGAAAATTATCTCCAGATTCAATGGGAAGCCAACTTCCCCAATTTTTGCCAGGTAAATGACACCTTCATTGACCACAACATTTTGACACTTACTAGGGATTCTATATACTGGTTGTCTAAGGAAGAAATGACCTTGGTGAGTTCTTATGGAAATTATTTTATTCAGTTTCAGCAACATTCTTACATTCGAGTGACTGGGTTCTCCGACAAGCCCTACCTACTCCCCAAGAATTGTGGGGATAGGATTATTCTATTTGAGTTCTGCAGGTAGATCCTGAAACTTCATGCATTCTTTGCATTGAAGAAGGTTACCTTCATCCCATTCACAATCAATTGTGGGAACTATTCTTGCAGTGTTCCAGCAGCCAAAGAAGCTGACAATGAGTTAAAGAGTCTAGAACTGGCCGAGTTCCACTTGACAAGGAACAATTTTGACCCACTCAGAAAGATAAGTGCAGCACTACCCCAGGAAACCACACCACATGAACCTCACATTGAGAATTTTTGGGTAGATTGTGAGGATGATTTCAACCTCCAGAGTCAAAAATACTCAAGGATGACCAAAGGGATGATGAAGAGCCTCAACCTTCAGACATTTCCAAAAGATTTTTAAGATAGTGGGTCTTTGGAGGACCCATCATACAAGACACAAGGAATCGACAAGCTGGCTCTCCCTCCAGTGGACTTGGAAACCTCAAAGATTTTGATAATTGAGGATGTCAGCTAGGGCATCATACAGTATAGTAATTATTACTTTGCACAACTATGCAAGAAAAGAACCCACCGGGGTCCAATTTTGTGGGGGTCTACTTCAGCCTCCGAGGTAGCTAGGCAAAGAAAAGATAAAAGGAAAGAAAAAGAGGGCACCCCGGTCCAGGTTCCAGCCCTAGATTCGCTCCCCATTTTGGATAAAATCCACACTCAGCTTGAGGCATCCTGCCAGCTGAGTCAAACATTAAGCACCGAGCTTTCCCTTTGTCTTCCGATTACTCTGGTGGGATCTACCCTATAGGCAGGGTCCCCTTCACTGGTAGTACTCATGAGATGGCAGACAAAGTTTGAGGAATAAACAATAGCTATTCAAGAAGCAAGGACCCTGCTATAGATAAGATGAAAGAAGCAAAGGGTGGATCATCCCCCAAGAAAATATGTAGGTCCAGGGATGCCAAACATTCCCCAGGTGGAACTCATCACTTCTTCTCCTAAACAAGATGATCTTCTGGCGTTCTCCACTCCCCATGATGATTCTGATGACCTCTTCTAGAGGGAAGATCTGGAGAGCTTACAGGTTGATGTGGTGAGGGAAGTGGAGGAGATAGATGAACATGAAGAAGAGGCCCCGAAAAAATAGTTCTGGGAGCAGGAAAAAGAGTAGGAGCAAGAAGAGATACAATAAAATCCACAAGATATGGAAGAAACACTGGTCCTGGGGACCAAGATAGAACTAAGGAAAACATAGGATGAGAAAAAAAAAACTAGGGAAACTGGAACTTCAGGATCAACTAGACCCCCAACTATCACTCTTCAAATGCCTGTAGTTACTCTAGGTGACCAGGCTCCATGGAGTATGACATTCGGCGAGGTGGTCTCTATGGCCCAACAATCAAATATAAGCCAGACACCTTTGACCCCTCTAAAAGATTCACCCATGAAAGAGAATGTCCCGGCGGGTAATGCCAAATAAATTTAGCAACAACAAGACATGGGGGAGAACCCCAAAGACAAAGATGCAAATGTCACAGATGCCAGCGAAGACAGGGTCCCTGACACCACAGATGAGAATGCCACTAGGGCGGAAGACACAAGGAATCTTGGGGAGAAATAAAAAGATTCCACAGAGACCATAGATGGTGAAGAAGAGTGGCCCACTCCTATGGAAAATCCTAGTACCTAGGATCTAGCCATAAGACCACCCCCACCCCCACAATTGTTGGTAGAATCCCAAAAAAGGAAGGCCCTAGCGGTAGCAAGTGTTCCCCTTTCCTTGGTAGAAATGATGGCCCAAAACCAAGAGGCTAGGAAGCCTAAGAAGGCCCAGATCATCCATACCCTTTGGACTGGTCTGAGAGGAAGTATAGTCGTAGTAGTTGTGATGCCTCTCCCAAAAGTAGAAGAGGTAGTCATAAGGGCCAAAGATTTTACAGTTACAAAAGTTCCTCTAGGGAGGAGAGATAAACTAGGGGAATTGGACTTGTTGAAAGATGCTACCCAGGAAGTTGAGGACTGGTATGAAAAATAGGCACAAAAGCTTAAGGAAGAAATTGAAAAGAAGGAAAATCTCCTTTGGCTTCTCATAAAATTGACATAGCCACTGGCCAAGATTCATCTGGAAGCCTCCAACTCTGGAACACTACTCCCACAAGGTGACATGGACGCTATAAGGGCCATGAAGAATAATGCATAGGCTGTGGATGGGTGGATCACTAAATAAATCAAAGTCGTAAGGAAGTTCCTGGCAGCAACACTTCCAGACCTTTATCAGGTCAGCAACCTCGTGGGCTAGGTGAACGACATCATGGTCTTATGGGAGAAAGATATAGAAAAGTATGAGGAGTGGAGGTCCAAATTGGAAGAGATAATAAACTTTGGAGAGGAGACTATTACAGAGACAAAATTTTTGGGAGAAGAACCCTTTGGGTTCCTCTAGGCCCATCACTCCAGACTTGGCCTTAAAATTGAGGTGAGCAAGCAACTAGTAGCGGCCCTAAAGAATAGAATCGCGGGAGTCTGGAATTCTTTATATTTATACACAACATTTGTAACAAGGGTTTCAGAAGTCGATCCCTTCACTATCGGGAGTTGTGCCCCAGAAGATTATGTACTTAGAAAATTTGATGAGCTGATGGAGTCCCAGTACTAGTCCGCTGAAGATGTCGATAGAGGGAAAATGACAAGATTATCCAAGATGATGCTCTGGGCTCATGACGTAGTGAAAGTGGCTACAGAATTTAGGGAAGGGGTCAATGATTTTGAGTAATAATTGGGGGTCATCAGGGACCGATGGGACTACGTCAAGGATGTAGATGAGGATTAAATTGGCCAGATTTTTGAGGCCTTTAAACAAAACAAGCAACACTAAAGTTCTCCAGACTCTGAATATTTTCACCAGCGGGGTACAATTTTGTAAATTCATTATTCTTTGAGCATAATCTCTTGGACTCCAAAATTCTAGGTCTACAGTTTTGTATTCAATCATAGTGATCCGCATCTAGGTTCCACAGAGCTGGCCAATCATTATCGAGCAGTTAATAAGGGGTCAACAGGTAGGTGATCCTGATAAGGTGAGCTAGATGGAGGAGATGGCTCTAACAAGTGATTCTCTCGAGGTACCACTCCTACATTAACTCGCTGATGCACATCAAAGATAGTGATCCATAATCTACATTTATGAGGCATGTAGCCTCAGGTACCAAGAAAATCAAATTTCTTCTAAAAATACCCTATCACTCTTCTCTATGCCGATTCTTCCAGATCTCTCTTCTTTTCTTCCTCTTCTATCTTTTCAAACCTCTACACTTTTCAAGGTGATTGTAGGTGGTGCAGGTAGTTTCGGCCATAGGATAATGTATTCTATTTGTTGAATGTACAATTAGATTAGGTTAGTTTTAGGTCAAACTTTGTGTATAAATAAGAGGTCTGACGCCATAACAAGGGTCACTAAAATTGATGATTTTGTAGTCCAGCGAGTAATAGAAGCACATCATTTCATTTTTAATTGTTTTAGGATCTCAATGCTTATTTATTCTTAGTAGCTTAGAATTCTCCCTTTGATACATGATTGTACAAGCTAGTGATGCTGGAATGGTTTGAGTTAATGAAGAAGGAAGGGCATCTTGTGGTTATCTATTATGTGTTGTTCTGATCTTTGGAGTTAACAAACACCTTTTGTGCAGTATGTTTTCTTATGTCCTTTTCTCCTATTTTCTAGTTTAGATTAATGATCTTATCTCCCCTTGCTACTGAATGCATGTGAAACACTGATTCTTTATGTATTCTGTATTTAGTGTAGTTTTATTTCATTGGAGCTTAGTTTGATGTTTGAATATTTTTTTCACAATTATAGGTAGAAATGTATATCTAACCTTGATCTATCTTTTGAAGTTTATTTGATAATCTAAATGGTTGCAGGAAACCCCATCCCTTTTGAAATCACCGAGAACATGAGTAAAAACTAGCTATCCCCTCACACAATAGTCACTTTCCCAACTTAGCTCCCTCGCACCGTCAAGACCCAACTACCAGGTGCTTGGAGGCTAGGAGAATTTTTTATCCTAAAAACCTCTTCAAGCAGAGTTGGCAGGTACCCCAGTACCTGGTGACAACTTTACCTCTATTGGCGGAGCTGGTCACAAAGTCCCATCAAGAAAAGGCAAGACAAAATGTAACATTTTTCATTTGAATATTAATCTAATTAGATATTTGATTGCACTAGATGAAAGTTTGAAGAGGCTATGTCATGTAAAATTTGATAACATTATTGCTATAAGTTATAATTCTTCTATTTTAAATTTTCCTAGAATGAAGAATCCTACCAATTCTATTTGTAAGGAATGTCTGTTAGGAAAGAAGACAAGAGTTACTTTTCATTCCAAATCTGAAAACTCTAATGCATTGTTAGATCTTGTCCATACTAACTTGTCTGGTCCTGATAAGGCAAGAAGCTTGCAAGGTGACATATACTCTCTTTCTTATTGATGATTACTCAAGGATGGTATGGGTGACTTTCTTTAGAGAAAATTATGAAGCCTTTAACACATCCAAGATCTTCGATTTCATGGTTAGGGATGCGACAGGAAAAAAGATGATGTGCCTGAGATCTAATAGAGGAGGATAATTCACATTAGGTGAGTTCAATATTTTATATGAGATGCATGTAATAAGAAGAAATTTTTATTCTCTTTGGACCCCACAAAATAATGGAGTGGTGAAGAGAAATAATAGATCACTTCTAGACACTAATAGGACTATGATGCTTGAAAGGAACATTTCACATAGGTTTTTGAGAGAAATAGACAACATTGCATTATATACACTTAATCGAGTGCAAACTAGACGGGGAATAGGTAAGACACCTTATGAACTCTTGTGTGGAAGTTTTCCTAAATTCAAGTACATGAGGATTTTTTGTAGTAAATGCTACATCAAGGGAAATGATGACATAGGAAATTTTGATGCAAGAAGTGATGCGGGTATATTCCTAGGCTACTTTACCAAAAGTATGGCATATAGGTGTTAAAACATGATCTTGAAAAAGATAGTATAACTGCAAATGTGAAGGTGTATGAAAATATTGAGAACCCATCTAGGCCTTGTGGATATGATTCTAATGATCTAAACTCCAATAGTAATCAGATTTAACAAGTTCAAAACTAAGGTCCTAGTGTTACAATGAAAAAAGATGATGAATCCTACACAAGTGAAGAAGAGGAAGCTAAATGGCCTATCATAAAGCATAAAACAACAAGGTATATAAGGATAAATTATTCTGAAGATTAGATCATTAGTGAGAAGAACAAGGGTGTTCAGACCATAAGAAGACTTTCTAAATATCAGGAATGTTTGATTTATAAGATTGAACCAAAGAATTTGGATGAATCCTACAAGGATGACTAGTGGGTTGATGCTATGGAAGAGGAATTATCATAAATTGAGAAGAAAAATTATTGGGAAATTTTCCCAAGGTATGTGGACAATAATTTTATTAGAATTGAATGAGTGTTAAGGAATAAATTGATTGAAGACAAAAAAACAAATAAAGATTAGTGTGTAAAGGATGCCCTTAGATGGAAGGGATTGACTATAAACAAAAAATTTCTCCCATGATAATATTGGAAGAAGTTAGATTGTTCCTAGATTATTATGCTCCTTAAAAACATCAAGGTCTACCAAATGGATGTCAAATCTACCATTTCAAATGGTGAGTTAGAAGAAGAGGTATACTTAGAGAAACCTGATGGATTACAGTTGCCTAACAAACCAGACATTGAGTGCAAGTTGAAGAAGGTGGTGTATGGATTGAAGAAAGATCCTAGAGCCTAGTACTCTCGATTAGAAAAATAGCTACTAAAGATTGAATTCAATAAATGTAATACTGATAGTAATTTGTATTTCAAGATAGACAATGAGGCCATTCTGATTATACAAGTGTTTTTTGATGACATTATCTTTGGTGGTAATGATAAGTTAAGTACAGAGTTTGCATTAGAGATGCAAAACGATTTTAGATGTCCGTGATGGGAGAGATGAAGTTATTTATAGGATTGTAGATTAATCAATCACTAGATGGGATATTTATATATCAAGCCAAGTATGTGAAGGAGATGTTAAATAATCTTGGACTAGATGACTCTAAACCAGTAGAAACACACATGGTTAATAGTTGCAAGTTATCAAGAGATGACGAGTCCTCTAAAGTGAATCAAGCTAGATATAGATCAATGGTTGGTGGAGTGCTTCATTTTACTGACACTAGACCATATATAATGAATGTTGTGTTTCTTGTGGAAAGAATTTAAGAACATCCTAGAAAAAATCATGAGGTATTAGTGAAGAGGATATTCAAGTATCTGGAAGGGACATAGGACTTTGGGATGCGGTATCTTAAAGGTTAACTTTTCCTTATGTGCTTATACTAATGTTGATTGGGCATGTGATTTTGATGGCATAAAGAGTACAACTGGTGGTTCTTTCTTTCTACAAAATATATTTGTCTCTTGGTTGATAAAAAAACATAACTCTCTTTCTTTTTCTACTATGGAGGTAGAGTATTTTGTTTCTGCTACTAGTTTCAATCAAATAATGTGGATGAAATAGATGTTATCAGATACTGGAGTTGTATTTGAGGAGCCAATTTTTATGTATTGTGATAATTCTAGCACCATCAATATTTCTAAGAATCTGGTATAACACTCAAAGACAAAATTTATATCAATCAAGTACCATTTTATGAGACAAAAGGTGAATGAGAAAGAGGTGATACTGGAGTATGTTTAAACCAAGGAAAATATAGATGATATATTCACCGAGCCTTTTTCAAAGGATGCATTTGTGTATCTCAGAGGCAAGTTAGGGTAATTAGCCAACCTAATCATAACTAAGATGCAGAGGGATGCATCAATCTAGGTGACTTTATGGAGATATTATTCAAGATAGACTAGTGTTTTTGAGGCTACTACTGAGGGGGAGTAGTAAGCATGGTAGAATATGGTTGAAGTTAAGGAAGAGAAGAGAATGATTGATCAAATCTGATCAAAGAAGAGATACACATTTGTCATTGATGTCAAAGGGGGGCATAAGAATGTGAAAAAATATATACTCACACATAAGAAAGATCCTTAGGTAAGGACAAAATTTCATATCTAAGGGTGACTATCTGATGGTGAGAAGATTGTGTAATTAGAGTATGGTAAGCTTGTTCCCTTGGGGAGCATAGATATAGAAATAAATATGAGTTAGAGAGATTTTGAAAGACACTTGTGGCTATTGTTGGTAGTATTTTTTTATTTATTTCTAGGATGGAGATTGTTGGTTTATGATTTTATTACTTTATTTGTCCCACCACATGTTTCCATCAATGCAAAAGACAGAGATTTTTGGAAAGTTTAAATGTGTTGTCATTGATGTCAACATGTTTGTTATGTAGTTTTAGAAGAGGAATATTACATTCAGAGGTATGATGAAGGAAGGTTCATAAGGATGAGGAGTTTCACACCTCATGATATGATGTAGATGTTTTTAATATTCCCATGTCAAGTTGTAGATTTTTTTATGATGATTTGAGTAAGTTATGACATCATAGTTGGTGACTAGCTACTTTACAATTTGGTAGTACATTCAGAGATGGACAGTTTGGATTTATACCTTTACAAAGGTTGAGATCTTTGGTTGCAAAAATAGGAATGTGTAAATGAGATTGTGATATGTCTTTAGTTTAAAATTTTCATGATTATGAAGGTTCGTAGGGCATTTGCAAGTGTTATAGTGGAAGGTGGCAGTTTTCTTGGGGGTGAGCATAGAACACTCAAAAATATTTTATTTGGGATGAATTTGATTGTTTTTTTTTTAGATTCATGATGCCTAAGGATGTTCTTAGATTATGTTTCTAATTATTTTGTGATCTACATCGATCAAGGTGATGAGATTTAGATGGAATTTCAAGTTGGTGAAAAGTTTTCTTATGTTCTTGGCCAGCTTGCCCAATAAAATGTTTTATGTGAAATAAGTAAAAAAAATTATGGTAGAGTTATGATGTCGAGATGATTATGAAGGGTCTAAGATATTTTTGATCAAAGTGCTTTGATTAGGATCATTCATTTTGGCATGGTATGCTAAAAATTGAGTCGCCAAAAACTATTAGTGAATAGTTTTTCCCAAGATTTTAACTTTGAATAGGGAAAATCCTGATAAACTAACTGATTGAATTCCTAACAAAATATAAGGAATTATTTAATTTATATTACTTTAAATTATGCAAGGTGCAGCTAACCTTTTCTGAAAATATAATCATTAAATCCTCTTCTGAGGGAAAATATTCCCAATGAGTATTTTACTGAAAATACTGAAAATATTGAATCAATCAACTCATGAATATGAAAAGAATGCATATACTAAAAAACCACTCAATTTTAATAACCAAAATCATCCACATGATTGAATATTAAATTTGAGAAATAGATGAGAAATTTAACTTCCCCTCTCATAACCTTTAAACTCCAAAACAACAAGTTTCCAATGTGCAACAAAGAAAAGGCTAAAATTTCACAAGTAATTGATATCCACAAGAACATGAATCACTGCAAAGTAAACAATAGTATCTACTCTAGAAAGTCTAACATATAAAACTATAGAATTTTATATTACTTTGGAGCAACTTCAGAAAAATATATTCAAGGTTTAAAGCATAGAATACTTAAACAAAAGTAGTTCTGATTTAGTATCTATGGAGAGATGAACCCTTTTAGATGTTAGCTATTACATATTTATACTACTCAGGGCTGGATAACTGTATCCAAAATTACCTCGCCAAGAGTAAATAGTTTTTTTGGTTAACATAACTATGTTAACTGATTGCAAAAAAGGAAATAAAATAGAGAAAACAAAAGATGCAACTATCCAACTAGCAGGCTCCATGTGTCACGAGGTGTTTTCCATGCCATCCACAATTCTTCTGGCTTTCAAGGTTTCATATGCAGTAGTAAATGTAGAGATAACTGATTGATGAGGCAAGCTAATGTAGGCGATCCTCTGTTTCCAAATGTCCTTCTCTTTCTTTAGCTCTGTTATCTTTTCCTTGTACATTTCCAAGTGTTTCTGGTTAATTATTAGCATAGCTTCAGTATGTGCAACATTTGAAAAATCCTGCCTTGTAGGTGCCTTCCTTTCCTGAATTTCCAAAAACATTTTTTGTATCTCCTTAATCACATCTTCCGTAGGGGGCATAGAGTCACTATATTCACCTGTAGAATGTTTGCAGAACCATTTTAGATCTCCCCAAATTATTTTTTCTACGAGCTTGAGACAGACAGGATCTCTCTGATTTCTGCTAATCCTTGTACGAGCACCTCATTTTGCCACTCGATGCAATATTTATTTACATAGATGGTTTTTTCATCCAAACCAGCCACAGGGCATTTAGAGAGGAACCTCTACAGCCTAAATTCTTGTATTTCCTCAATCCATAACACTTCCTTTACCCAATTGTTTCTTTCTTTTTCATACCCTTCTATGTTTGCTTCAACCTTCTTGATAATGGTAGTGGACTCTTTCAGAACTATGTTTAAAAGGTTTACATGTTTCACCATTTCATCCAAGATGTATTGCAACCATTCCTCCAACGTCTTCACGACAGCTTTGCACTTCTACAGGTTGTCTAGAAATTATTGATTGGCCGAAGACGTGATATCAACAATTACGGACATTTCATTTAAAGGCTTAGGTTCTCGATGAAGGATGACATTGATGTACTGAGCCATGCTTTTCATTGCCTCTTTCATGTCTTTCTTATCTTGGGCATCCTTCCACACTCTATTTTCGATCTTTTTGTTGGATGCTTCAAAGATTTTCATGTCTACAGTTCAACTTCCTTTCCCGAGATCTATTTCAGACACATGGTAGTCTTGAGGAGCAAGCTCTTTATGAAGGCTGTCTTGAGGGGGCTTAGCAATTTCTACTAACCAATGACTATTTCTTTTGTCAAAGTTAATTCTAGACTCTGTTCTATCCTTTTCTCACTTTTGAGGACTTTCCTAAACACTTGCTTACTAAATCATCCATAGGCATTGAAAGCAGTACCATACTCCTTTTCCTTTCAAAAGAGGTCTCTAGCCATTTAGGCATGGTAGGATCTTTACCAGGTGTGGGGGAAGTATTGGTTAAAGCAAGGGTGCTCATCTATGTATTTCAACCTTCAGCCACTCTTTGAGGATCTGCCATGCTGTCTGCCATAGTAAGACTGGGAGTTTGATCTGTTGTTGTTTTGGCCTTAGAGGGATCTAGATCAATAGTTACTCTACCCTTTCCTTTATCTTGTGCTACCCTTCTTCTTTTGGTATTTTAATGGGTAATTCTTCTGGTATTCATCACTTCTTGTTGAACTTGAAGTTGAATCTATGGCATAGCTACTTCAACTTCAACTTTTACAGAACCTGCAATAGGATTACTAACAAAAAGATTAGTTGTAACATTTAGCTCTTGGTCATAATTCTTATGTCTGATTTTCAAGTGTTTTCTCAGGGTACTAGGGGTGGCTGATTGAGTCCTCTTTGTTTTCAACCAATCTTCAGTTCTTCTCAAAACTTCCAATGTATGGGAGAGAAAGTCATCTTCTTCCCTTTTACTCCAATCAAGTTCAGGGATCAATAGACATTCAATTTTTTTCACATAAAGAGGGTCGACCACCTCTTCATTTTCATCCTCCTTTATTTTGCTGGTGCTGAGGTTGAATTTGAACAACTGTATCTGGCTCATAGTTAACCTTGACCACAACCTTCTCCTTATTTCCAATTCATCTGAACAATTGGCCCAGTAGTCCTCCAGGTGGGGAACATGGATAATCAAAACTGCATGTTTGATATTATCCTTAGCAAAACCCATATAATCAAAATCTTTCCTAGCAGAATAGGGCTTGAGACATAAATTGGACAATATTGTTTTCTTCAATGCAGCTTGCTTGAAAATAGGGCATCTGTAGTGACCAATTTCAATAGGAAAGAGGAAAGAAGGTGACTTTTTGGTGGTTTCAGATGAATCCATCATACAGACAAGTTGCCTACATATTTTGGACAAAATAATGTTATCGAGACAATAACGTGGCTACGTAAAAGCTTCTCTGGTGAAGCCCCTGACTCTGAGGTATGTGAACCTAGGAAACTAAGTATAAAAGAAACCATAGGTTTTAATAGCTTGTATGGACTCTTCAGACAGTCTGCAATTTTCATGACCTAGAAGTTCAAATACCAACCTCCTGAGAAACACATCATTTACCCTCTGGAACTCTTTGCAAGGCTCGCCAACCTGGAGGCTTGTGTAATACTAGTAGATGGTCATTTCATCTGTCCAAGGCTCATGAGGAAGACCTTCCCATTCTTTAGACATAGCTAAGATGTAGAAGAAAAAGGAAGACAAGAAAAATGAGCCAAAATTGCTTACAACTAGTAGACCTTTATGAAAACCTTCATCTATTAAGTCAGCCTAGTCGATAAATTTTTCTCCTTCAACAATATTCTGGATGAAGAAATACATCCAACTCTCCCAGTGAAAGGCATGATCATTTCCTTTTACTTTGTTCAAAATCAACACAATGTCGGCGATTTCTTTAATGAACTACTCAAAGGTTAATGGCTTGGGAAAATTTGAGCCTCCAAGATTCAGTTTTAGGAGCCATGGTTGAGCTATGATAGAGTCATAGCTCTTCTTGTTGTCGCTACATAAGCGTTCAGCCTCATCAAATGTCCAAGGCTCATAGGGTTCTTTATGAGGAATCCTCAAAGTTGAACTGACACTAACCCTATTTATTTTGGCTAACACTTCACCTGTAATCTTCCTGATACACTTGGTATTAGGGTCATAATGGTTTGCACATTTGATAACTAGCTCAGGGCATCCTATGGCCGATGGGAAAGTGGCGGCTTCGAATAACCCACTACTGGCTAGCTTTTGGTATATGGGCCCTGGTTGAACATTTTTAATCCACTCTAACATCTCGGTTAGGCTTACATTTACCAGAAAGGTATGTCAAAATTCAGCGAGGGAGCTTAATAAGTATAGTTTCTCTGGTTTGGGCAGCTTGGGCCTAAAGAGGGTCATGGCTTGTTCGAGAAGAAAGGTTTGCAGAAATAAATTAAAATTGAAACACTTCTAACCACAACCAAGTACAAGAAAAATGATAGAGAAAACTATATAATGAACTCACCATTTTTAGAAAAGCCAAGCACTCCAGCCCCTTTTCTTACCAGTTGATGCTTGGAATTCGAGAATGACCAGATAAACAATTATACAAGAAAAGAAGGGAATTTAAGGAGTGATTTCAGAAATCTTAGGACAGATATGGAGTGGGTTAAGGCATTAAATACCAGTCATGTTGAATGTACTTGAAAAGACTTGCAAGGCTTCTTTTAGTTAATTCCCATCAAATCCACATGCGGATCAACTTCCCATGCTGTCAGCAAATCTCTATTTTTCATTCTCCAAAAACCAATTGTGCTTGGCATGCATTTTCCTAGTTGTCATATTCATTGCCTTTCACAAATTTAGTAATGACAAGAGGTGGGACCCATTCTTTTGTTTAGAAAATCACATCCATTTCTTTCAATAAAACACCTGTGGGAAAGAAAGAAAAACTTCACCAGAAGACGAACGGAGTCAAAGTTGAAGTTGAAGTTACTGACTTGACTCAACTTTGACTTCATCTTCAACTTTGCAAAAGTTGGTTTGGGCTAAGGAGGAAGAACATTTGACTTCATTGGGTGAAGAATACTGGATTGAACTTGAAGTTGAAGTATGGTATAGGTTTAAGTTCAGCTTCAAGTTGGCAGGTTAGGATTTGGTTGATAGCATTAACATGGCAAAAATGCGGGGTAACAATTGGCTTTGACTGGGGAATGAGACTATAAAGGATCAGATATGAACTTATGATCTCTAGTTCTATAGACTGGCTTTAAGCTGACTTCAACTAAAAGGGATACAAAAATAGAAAAGCTGAAACAAAAAGACAAGAAAGGAACAAGGCAGGGGAAAACACGTATTTACAATGAAGGCAGCAAGGAAACTTAAAGCTAGAAAATCTTAAGATCCTATCCATTATAGGATAGGGGTAGATCATCACCATTAAAATATTTCATCTTGAATGCATTGGAGCCCAATTCCTGAGATATGACAAATGGTCCCTTCCACAAACTTTCAAATTTGGTGTGTGCCCCTCTAGGTTCTCTTCTTTTATCCCATAGTAGCACTTGATCTCCTTCCATAAATTTTTGAGGTCTTACTTTCTGATCAAAAATTCTCTTCACCCTCATCTGGTGCTCTGTAATTTGATCCACTAACTCTCTTCTTTCCTCTTCAATCTTTTGAAGGTACAATATTCGCTTTTCAATAGAACTAGAAAACACCCCATCTTCTATTACCTTTTGCAGGTTTTTAGCGGCTAGCTCTAGAGGCAGGGATAACTATGCCTCAAATCTGTAAACTAATTCAAATGGATTCATGCCAATAGCCCTCTTAGGAGAGGTTATATCTTCCCAAAGTTCTTCATACATCCATTTATGCCAGTCCCTCCCTCTTTCATCTACCAATTTTTTCATGATATTGATCAGATTTTTGTTTGTGGACTCAGCCTGTCCATTACCTTGGGGAAAATAATTAGAGGCATGTGATAAAGAGACACCATGGTCATAGTAGAATAACTAAATTTCTCTAGATGATAAATTCTAAGCATTGTCAGTTACTATCTTGATTGGCACCCCAAAGCGAGTCAGAATATTCTTTGTTAACAATTTACACACTACCTGTGACGTCGTAGCTTTGACAGGAATCACTTCGACCCATTTGGTAAAGTAGTCCATAGAAATGAGAATATGAGTGTGACTAGCACTGGAGTTTGGTTTATGGGGCCAATAAATTCCAATCCCCACTGTTGGAAGGGTTCTTCTATAATCACTGGTTTTAGGGGAATAGCAGCCAAATGTGGTTTGTCGGTAAAGAACTTGCAATTTTCACAATCACTTACCCATTTATAAGTGGATTTGAACATACCTGGCCAATAATAGCCGCTCCTTAGGATTTTAAAATCCATTACCGTGGAAGAAAAATGTCCTCCACAAGCTTCACTATGGAAGGTCTTGAGTAGCTTCTCTTGTTGGTGTGTATCTACGCATCTCAGGAACATTCCATCTAGACCTCTTTTGTATAGGATGTCATCAACAATCATGAATTTCTCTGCTCTAAGCTGAATATTTCTCTATTCCTTTCCTTTTAAGTGATCTAGACATTTCCCGTAAGTCAAAAAATATGCTATGTCCGAGAACCATTCATCTTTCAATCCAACTAACAAACAACTAGGATAGGCTTCTTCTTCTCTATTCTCTATCATTAGTCTGTATAGTTCTTGACCTCAAACCAACTTAGAGGGTTTGATACCAATGTCAAACTCTTGCACCTTTGATACCCACATGGCTTGGTTGTTTACAGCTACATCCTGTTGTGTAAGGATGTTCTTGGCTGCTGCGAATGGGATGTAGACTATAGAATGTGAATGAAGGATATAGTACCGGAACTGCTTCACATCTTTCACAATAGAAAAATCTTGTTTCTTAGCTTGAGAATAGCACAACTAATGTGTCTTTAGAGGAATACTCATAAAATAAATAGGTACTTCCTCATTCTTTTCATCTTTCTGAAGCAGGATGCCAGACACAGTATGCTCTAATGCATAACAATACATTACAAAATCTTTCTTAAAATATGGATAAAAAAGGATAGGTTCTTTTGCAATAGCCTCTTTCACTTCTTAAAATTATTTGACTACCAAATCACCCCATTTAAAATTCTACTTCTCACTTAACAGTTTTGCCATAGGTTTTGTAGTTTCAGAGAAATTAGGCATGAATTTTCTGAGAAAGTTGATCTGACCAAAGACAGATCTAACGCCGTTATGGTTAATAGGAAGACACAACTACTAAATTGCTTTTACTCTTTCTGGGTCAATCTTGATCCCTTCCTTGGAAACTATATGTCCTAACAGCTTCACTTCAGTCACACCGAAGATTGACTTCTTGGGGTTTAGTGAGATTCCGTGTTCCTGACACTTTTACAGTACTTCTCTTAGATCTTTCAGATGCTTTCTTTTCTTCTTGGAGAATATGGTCATATCATCAAGATAGAATGTAATTATTTTATTCAGAAGATGCCCAAAGGTTGAGTTCATTTCCCTTTGGAAGGTTGCGCCGACATTTATTAACCCGAACAGAATTCTCTGATAAGCGAAGGTACCCCAAGGGGTTGTGAACATCGTCTTATGTTGATCTTCCTCAACAAATCCTATCTGGTTATAGCTAGAGAATCCATCAAGAAATGACATCATTTCTAAGCTAGCTACTATTTGGAGAATCTAGTCCATTATGGGCAGAGTGAAGTTATCCTTTAGGCTTGCCTAATTCAGGTTCCTAAAGTCTACACAGATCCTTATCTCTCCACTTTTCTTCCTTATGGGTACTATGTTAGTTACCCATGTCGAGTGGTGTATTGGGAAAATTATGTGAGCTTTGAGCATCTTATCAATTTCTTTGAATATTGCATCTGAAACCTTTGGGTTATAAGTCCTTAATTTCCGCCTAAAAGAAGAAATACCTAGCTTTAGA
>MU228256.1:445667-472008 GCA_018584345.1 Thuja plicata
CAGAGATAATGTCTTCTTGTGTATCTAGGAAACCTAGATTGGGTTGCAGAACAAGCACCTGATTATGATTAGGGAGAACCATTGTCTGAAACCATAGAATTATTGAGAACTTTAGGGAAAGGGATTCTTCTTTTGCACTTTCCCCAGCAGAGTCACCAAAAACTGTTAGTGAATAGTTTTTCCCAAGATTTTAACTTTGAATAGGGAAAATCCTGATAAACTAACTGACTGAATTCCTAACAAAAGATAAGGAATTCTCTAATTTATATTACGTTACATTATGCAAGGTGCAACTAACCTTTTCTGAAAAGATAATCATTAAATCCTCTTCTAAGGGAAAATCTTCCCAATGAGTATTTTACTGAAAATACTAAAAAGCTTGAATCAATCAACTCATGAATATGAAAAGAATGCATATACTAAAAAACCACTCAATTTTAATAACCAAAATCATCCACATGATTGAATATTAAATTTGAGAAATAGATGAGCAATTTAACTTCCCCTCTCATAACCTTTAAACTCCAAAACAACAAGTTTCCAATGTGCAACAAAGAAAAAGCTAAACTTTCACAAGTAATTGATATCCACAAGAACATGAATCATTGCAGAGTAAACAATAGTATCTACTCCAGAAAGTCTAACATATAAAACTGTAGAATTTTATATTACTTTGCCACAAATTCAAAAAAATATATTCAAAGTTTAAAGCATAGAATACTTAAACAAAAGTAGTTCTGATTTAGTATCTATGGAGAGACGAACCCTTTTAGATGTCAGCTATTACATATTTATACTGCTTAGGGATAGATAACTGTATCTAAAATTACCCCGCCAGGAGTAAATAGTTTTTCGGTTAACATAACTGTGTTAACTGATTGCAATAAAGGAAATAAAAAAGAGAAAGAAAAAGATGCAACTATCTAACTAGTAGGCTCCATGTGTCATGAGGTGTTTTCCATGCCAACCGTGATTCTTCTGGCTTTCCAAATTTCATATGTAGCAGTAAATGCAGAGATAACTGATTGATGAGGCAAGCCAGTGTAGGCAATACTTTGTTTCCAGACCTCCTTCTCTTTCTTCAGCTTTGTTATCTTTTCCTCATGCATTTCCAAGTGTTTCTAGTTAATTATTAGCATAGCTTCAATATGCTCAACATTTGAAAAATCCTGCATTGTAGGTGCCTTCCTTTCCTGAATTTCCAGAAACTTTTTTTGTATCTCCTTAATCACATCTTCCATAGGGGGCACGGAGTCACTATCTTCACCTATGCAATGTTTGTAGAAACATTTTAGAACTCCCCAAATTATTTCATCTACGAGCTTGAGACCAGATGGGATCTCTCTGATTTCTACTACTCCTTGTATGAGCACCTCATTTTTCCACTCGATGCAATATTTTATTACATAGATGGTTTTTTTGTCCAAACCAGCCACAGGGCATTCAGAGAGGAACCTCTACAGCCCAAATTCTTGTATTTTCTCAATCCATGACACTTCCTTTACCCAATTGTTTCTTTCTTTTCCTTACCCTTCTATGTTTTCCTTGACCTTCTTGATAATGGCAGTGAACTCTTTCAGAACTGTGTTTAAAAGGTTTACCTATTTCACCATTTCATCCAAGACATATTGCAACCATTCCTCCAACGTCTTCACGATAGCTTTGCACTTCTGCAGGTTGTCTAGAAATTGTTGATTGGATACGTGATATCAACAATTGCGGACATTTCATTTAAAGGCTTAGGCTCTGGATGAAGGATGGCGTTGATGTACTAAGCCATGCTTTTCATTGCCTCTTTCATGTCTTTCTTATCTCGGGCATCCTTCCACACTCTATCTACGATCTTTTTATTGGATGCTTCAAATATTTTCATGTCTACAGTTCAGCTTCCTTTCCTGAGATCTATTTTAGACACCTGGTAGTCTTGAGGAACAATATCTTCATGAAGGCTGTCTTGAGGGGGCTTAGCAATTTCTACTGACCAATGACTAGGGCTTTCGTTGAATTTAAATCTAGACTCTGTTCTGGCCTTTTTCACTTTTGAGGACTTTCCTAAACACTTGCTTACGAAATCATCCATAGGCATTGAAAGCGGTACCATACTCCTTTTACTTTCAACAGAGGTCTCTAGCCATTCAGGCGTGGTAGGCTCTTTACCAGGTGTGGGGGAAGTATTGGTTAAGGTAAGGGTGCTCATCTGTGTATTTCCACCTTCAACCACTCTTTGAGGATCTACCATGCTATCTGCCATAGTAAGACTGGGAGTTTGATCTGTTTTTGTTTTGGCCTCAGAGGGATCTAGATCAATAGTTACTCTACCCTTTCCTTTATCTTGTGCTACCCTTCTGCTTTTGGTATTTGAACGGGTAATTCTTCTGGTATTCACTTCTTCTTGTTGAACTTGAAATTGAATTTGTGGCGCAGTTGCTTCAACTTCAACTTCTGCAGAACCTGCAATAGGATTACCAACACAAATATTTGGAGTAACATTTAGCTCTTGGTCAGAATTCTTTTGTCTAATTTTCAAGTGTTTTCTCAGGGTACTATGGGTGGCTGATTGAGTCCTCTTTGTTTTCAACCAATCTTAAATACTTCTCAAAACTTCTGATGTATGGGAGAGCAAGTCATCTTCTTCCCTTTTACTCCAATCAAGTTCAGGGATTTGTAGACATTCAATTTGTTTGACATAAAGAGGTTCGACCACCTCTTCATTTTCATCCTCCTTTATTCTGTTGGTGTTGAGGTTGACTTTGAAAAACTGTATCTGGCTCACAGTTAACCTTGACCACAACCTTCTCCTTATTTCTAATTCATCTGAACAATTGGCCCAATAGTCCTCTAGGTGGGGAGCATGGATAAGCAAAACTGCATGTTTGATATTATCCTTAGCAAAACTCATATAATCAAAATCTTTCCTAGCAGAATATGGCTTGAGACATAAATTGGACAATATTGTTTTTGTCAATGCAGCTTGCTTGAAACTAGGGCATCTGTAGTGACCAATTTTTATAAGAAAGAGGAAAGTAGGTGACTTTTTGGTGGTTTCAGATGAATCCATCACCCAGACAAGTTTCCTATAGATTTCAAACAAAAATGTTATCAAGACAATAACATGGCAACCTAAAAGGTTCTCTGGTGAAGCCCCTGACTCTGAGGTACGTGAACCTAGGAAACTGAGTATAAAAGAAACCATAGATTTTAATGGCTTGTATGGACTCTTCAGACAGTCTGCAATTTTCATGACCTTGAAGTTCAAATACCAACCTCCTGAGAAAAACATCATTTACCCTCCAGAACCCTTTGCAAGGCTCGCCAACCTGGAGGCTTGTGTAATATTGGTAGATGGTCATTTCATTTGTCTAGGGCTCATGAGGAAGACCTTCCAATTCTTTAGACACAGCCAAGATGTAGACCAAAAAGGAAGACAAGAAAAATGAGCCAAAATTGCTCACAGCTAGTAGACCTTTATGCAAACCTTCAGCTATTAAGTCAGCCCAGTCAATAAATTTTTCTCCTTCAACAATCTTCTGGAAGAAGAAATACATCCAACTTTTCCAGTGAAAGGCATAATCATTTCCTTTTACTCTGTTCAAAAGTAGCACAATGTTGACAATTTCTTTAATGAAATGCTCAATGGTTAACAGCTTGGGCAACCTTGAGCCTCCAAGAGCTTGTTTTAGGAGCCATGTTTGAGCTATGATAGAGTCATAGCTCTTCTTGTTGTCGCTATATAAGTGTTTAGCCTCATCAAATGTCCAAGGCTCATAGGGTTCTTTATGAGGAATTCTCAAAGCTGAATTGACACTAACCCTATTTATTCTAGCTAACACTTCACCTATAATCTTCTTGATACACCTGGTATTAGGGTCATAATGGTTTTCACATTTGATAACCAGATCATGGCATCATATGGCCGATGGGAAAGCGGTGGCTTTGACTAACCCACTATTGGCTAGCTTTTGGTATATGGGCCCTAGTTGAACATTTTTAATCTACTCTAACATCTCAGTTAGGCTTACATTTACCAGAAAGGTATCTAAAATTTTAGGGAGGGAGCTTAATAAGCATAGTTTCTCTGGTTTGGGCAGCTTGGGCCTAAAGAGGGTCATGGCTTGTTTAAGAAGAAAGGTTTGCAGAAATAAAGAAAAACTTAAACACTTCTAACCAAAACTAGGTGCAAGAAAAATGACAGAGAAAATTGTATAATGAACTCACCATTTTTAGAAAAGCCAAGCACTCCAATGCCTTTTCTTACCAGTTGAAGGTTGGAATTCGAGAATGACTAGATAAATAATTATACTAGAAAAGAAGGGTATTTAAGGAGTGATTTTAGAAATCTTAGGACGGATATGGAGCGGGTGAAGGCATTAATACCAGGCATGTCAAATGTACTTGACAAGATTTTTAAGGCTGCTTTTATTTAATTCCAATCAAATCCGCATGTGGATCAACTTCCCATGATGTCAGCAGATCTCTATTTTTGATTCTCCAAAAACCAACTGTGCTTGGCATGCATTTTCCTAGCTGTTATATTTGTTTCCTTTCACATCTTTAGTACTGACAGGAGGTGGGACCCATTCTTTTGTTTAAAAAATCGCGTCCATTTCTTTTAATAAAACACCTGTGGGAAAGAAAGAAAAACTTCATCAGAAGACAAATGGAGTCGAAGTTGAAGTTGAAGTTACTTGACTCAACTTTGACTTCAAATTCAACTTTGCACAAGTTGGTTTGGGCTGACGAGGAAGAACATTTGACTTTATTGGGCAAAGAATACTAGATTGAACTTGAAGTTGGAGTATGGTATAGGTTCAAGTTTAGCTTGAAGTTGGCAGGTTAGGATTTGGTTGATAGCATTAACATGGCCAAAATGCTGGGTAATAATGAGAAAGAAGAAGTTGATGAAGAACTAGAAGAAATCATTGTTGTGATTTCTAGAAGAGAAAAGAAAGGAAATGGAAAATATGAAGGACAACTTCCATTCAAATGTTTTTCATGTAACAAGATTGGTCACTTTGCATCTAAGTGTCCCACAAGAGTCAAGAAGTTCAGATCTGATTACAAACCCAAATATAAGAAGGAATGTTATCATGCTGAAGAAGGTGTAACTGATGAAGATTCAGGAGAAGATGAAATTTGATTCATTTCCCTTAGAGACATGGAAAGGTTTCTTGAGGAAATGGACATTGAAGATGAAAAGGAAGAACAAGAGCTAGCCCTAATTTCCAAAGAAGACATCATAACTGATTGGATCATTGATAGTGGATGCTCCCATCATATGATAGGTGACAAAGATATATTTTTTCAGTTAGAAAAATACAAAGGTGGTATGGTTAGATTTTGAGACAACACTCCTAAACCTATCATAGGAAGAGGTTCTATCACTTTGGATGGAAAGAACAAGACAGATGATTTTCTATATGTTGATGGATTACATCATAACTTGTTGAGTGTTGGACAACTAATTGACAAGGGTTATCATTTGGAGTTCAAAGAAAACAAGTGCATCATTAACAACAAGGATGGAGACATGATTACATCAGGTTCTAAAACTAAAGGTAATGTTTTTCTGCTCAATTCTGATGTAAGTTGTTTTGTTGCAAAGGTGGATGATAGTTGGCTATGGCACAAGAGACTATGTCATATCAATTTTGATAACATAGTAAAGATAAGTAATGTCAAGGAAGTTAGAGACCTACCAAGTATTGCAAGACCAATAGACACAATATGTAGGGAATGTGTTATGGGAAAGCATGTAAGGAGTTCCTTCAGAAGAAAGCAAAACTTAGCTGAGAACAAATTGGACTTAGTGCATACAAATTTGTGTGGTCCTACCCGAACAAGATCATACTACGAAGAAAGGTATTTCATTTTGTTTGTTGATGATTTTTCTAGGATGATGTGGGTTGCATTCTTAAAAGAGAAGTCTGAAGCCTTTGATAATTTTAAAATATTCAAAGCTAAGGTTGAGAATGAATCTGGATTAAAACTGAAATGTCTGAGATCAGATAAAGGAGGAGAGTTCACCTCTGATCAGTTTTATGATTATTGTGAAGAACATGGTATTAAAAGATAGTTGAGTGCACCTAGAACCCCTTATCAGAATGGGATTACAAAAAGGAGGAACATGATCATACTTGATATAGCATGCACTATGATGATTGAAGGAAAAGTTGCGCACACCTACTGGAGAGATGTAGTGAATACAACAATGTATACTATCAATAGAACTCAATTGAGGCCATGCACAGATAAGACATCCTATGAACTTTGGTTTGGCAATATACCTACAGTAAAGTATTTCAGAATATTTGGCAGCAAGTGCTACATCAAGAGAGATGATGGTGTTGGTAAGTTTGATGCCAGAAGTGATGAAAGTATTTTCCTTGGTTATTCTACTAAAAGAAAAGCATATAGATACTTCAATTTGAGATTAAAGAAGATAATTGAAAGCACAAATGTTAATATTGATGAAAATTTTATGGTTCAAGAGAGGTACTATGAATATGCACCTATGATTGAAGATGAACCCAGACCTAGCAGAAAAGATACTATTATTGAAGAAATGTTTGATTGCATTGATGTCTCATGCAATGACCCTAAATCAAGCAGACAAGAATCATAGATTACAGAAGAAGAAGACATACCTAAGGTTCTAAAATTCAAATCCAGATACCACTTTAAAGATGACATCATTGGAGATCAAAGCAACAGTGTTTTGACTAGATCTAAAGCAAAAGGACTAGCAATGGATGAAGAGGTATGTTTTCTTTCATAGATTGAACCTTTAAGTGTTGAAGATGCTTGTAATGATTCTAATTGGAAGAATGCAATGAAAGAAGAATTAGATCAGATAATTAAAAATGATACACGGGAATTGGTCCCTAGACCTAGTGACAAAAATGTGATTGGAACAAAGTGGGTATTCAGAAACAAGATGAATGAAGATGGTACAATATTAAGAAACAAAGAAAGATTGGTATGCAAGGGATATGTGTAGAGACAAGGAATAGACTACACTGATACATTTGCCC
The DNA here is from genome assembly GCA_018584345.1 of Thuja plicata. NCBI lineage: Eukaryota > Viridiplantae > Streptophyta > Pinopsida > Cupressales > Cupressaceae > Thuja > Thuja plicata. The sequence goes on from MU228256.1 coordinate 452,699, forward strand.
CTGTGAGCAGACTAGAAGCCATTAAATTGTTTTTGGTATACACAACATTCAAAGACTTTAAAGTTTATCAAATGGATGTAAAATCAGCTTTTCTGAATGGTGACTTGAATGAAGAAGTCTACATTGAATATCCTGAAGGATTTAGTCTTTCAGATGAACCAGACATGGTATGCAAATTGAAGAAAGCACTCTGTGGTCCTAAACAGGCCACTTGATGGCTATCTTACCAAGATTGGATTCAAGAAAGGAGCAGCAGATTATAACCTATTCACAAGGGAGACACTTGATGGATTACTATTACTTGCCATATTTGTTGATGAAATTATCTTTGGAGGCAATGACAAGCTTAGTACAAAATTTGCAAAAGAAATGCAGAATGAATTCGAAATGAGTATGATTGGTCCTATAAAATACTTTTTGGGACTGAATGTAAAACAAATAGATAAAGGTATATTCATTAATTAGTCAAAATATGTGAAGGAAATATTGAAGACCTTCCAGATAGAAGACTGTAAGCCAGTATGCACTCCCATGATAATAGGAAGCAAGCTTTTAAAGGATGATGATTCCACAGTAGTTGATAAAACATTGTACAAATCTATGATTGGTAAACTCATTTATCTAACTCAATCTAGACCTGACATATCTAATGTAGTTGACATTGTTGGAAGATTTGCAGCTGAACCCAAGCAGAGTCACCTAAAGGCAATCAAGAGGATATTCAGATATCTAAAGGGAACTATAGACTATGGTTTATGGTATCCTAAATCAGAGAATGTAAAGCTTCATGTGTATATAGATGCAGATTGGGCAGGTTGTATTAATGACAAGAAGAGCACTTCAGGAGGAGCAGTATTCCATGGAGATAGGTTGGTTTCTTGGATAAGCAAGAAGCAAAACTAGATTTCTTAGTCAACAACAGAAGCTAAATATGTTGCAGCAACACTAAATTGTTCAAAATGGTTTGGATCAAGCAGATGGTTAAATACTTTGGCATTCAGATTTATTATCCTATTGTTATTCATTGTGATAATACTAGCACTATCAACATGTCTAAGAACCCTGTGATGCATGCAAAGAAAAAACACATAGAGATCAAGTACCATTTCTTAAGAGAAAAAGTTGTAGACAAAGAAGTTAAATTAGACTATGTGAACACAAAATAATAGTTGGTAGATATTTTCACAAAGCCTTTATCAAAGGATACTTTTGAGTATCTCAGGGAGAAATTGGGAGTAATTCCCTCTCCTAAGTCTGTTTAGAAGAAGCAGCAAAGATATTAGTCATTAAGTGACTGATGAATGGTTGACTACTCTACTTCTGGAGTAGTACCTGTACCTAAAGGACTATGGTGCCCTTTTCCATTAATGTCAAAGAGGGAGTATATAGTAAGGGGGAGTATGTACTAAGGGGGAGAATATAGATTGGGGGAGTATATACATGGAACAAAAACACAGACAAAGGAACTACAGCAATTTAGAGAAATCTTTGATGAGGATATTGAGAAGATTGTAAAAGAAAGAGGACACAATGAACAGAGGATTTTTTTGATATCATATGTTTCCATCAATGTCAAAGGGGGAGATTGTTGGAGATTTGATTCTGAGCAGTTGATTGATTGTATGTTTGTCATTGATGACAACATATAATACACAATAGTAATTCTGTATGTACTTATCATAATGATGATATGAAGACTTGCATGGATAGATACATGTTTTTGACATATTTATTATGTTATGTTCATACACACAGACCCAAATATGATGTTTCAGTAAAGTTATGTAATTCTATTATTGGCAGTTACAGTTCTGGAAGTGTAACTGTTTAGGGCCGACATATATCACATGTTTCTTGAGTTGCGCCTATCTTTTGTATATGCATGTGTATATTCATGATTAGTTATGAGTTTATGATATTAAACCAAAGGCACCAAACATGTTTCAAGAAGATTGTAAATTTAGAGTTAAATTGGTGAGGTCGACTTAGTGAAGCATCACGTCTATTCAGTTTATACTTGCGCAATTGTAATTATGCTTGCGTGCTTAGTAGAGCCGACAAGGATGTTATGAAGAGTTGTCTTATAGGTCCCATGATCTCATACTTTGAGGAAGATACTTATAGCAAGTCAAAGGTGACATGCTAAGTGTGAATGATATGAAAAGCGAAGAAAGATGTACAGAGCAGATTATCAAAGTTGGTTCATTCATCAAGAGTCTATGTGAAGAAGAAGTGAAAGATAGAAATACACTGGAAATTATCAAGATAGAAGGTCTAATCTATAGTTCATCATTAGATATAGTGCATATCTATTATATAAAAGGTTGTAGCCTTCACCATCAAGCAGTGAGCTTTTGGACAGTGATTCCACCACCCCTAACAGGGTTAATTGTAAAAGACTCCTAATAGGGTCCGACCCTTAACCAGGTCACTATACTTATTTCATTGTAAAGTACAACTCCTAACAGGGTTGAGATATCTTCTAACAGGGATTACTATAAACAAGTATAGTTCATTGTGGGTGCTAATTCCCACCGGGGTTTTTACCATTTGGTTTCCCCATAGTCAAATTATGTGTTGTGTACTGTGTTATCTGATTAAGCATTTACTTTGTTGTATTCTGAAGTTAGAGAATTAAAGTTATTGATAACTGATTCACCCCCCCCACTCTCTCAATTATCCTTTGGGACTATTCTAACAAAATCTAGAAGTTGCAGCTTAACTCCTAGGAAGCTGAAACCTATCCCAATCAATCCAAAAGGTACCTAATCCCTTTATACAAGTATACCTTAAAGTATAAGAAATTAAAGTATCAGACTTATACTTAAATGTTATATAACCTAATTATTATACTACTTGGCCTAATTATTATACTTGTATAAATGAAATAAAAAATACTAATTCATGGCTAAACAATACTAATTCGCGGCTTCTTAAAATATGACAGCAAATAAAATAAACAATACTAATTTTGTTCCGGGATTCCATAAACCTTAATCCAAACACTACAAAAATAACTTAGGTTTGATCAGAATAGAAATGACAGAATATAAAATTCATATACTACATGTATTGTTGGATGACAAAAAGATAAACGTGAACAACCCTAATAGAAACGTGGCATCTAAACATGAGAAAATGACACAGATACTAGCAATCAACTCGGCCAAATTCCAGAGATCAAAACAAATGACAGAAATTGTTTCATGGCAGAAAATTAAACAATACTAACTTCCTATTATCTTACATATATAAACGGCTGACACAAATAATACAATAATGTATACACGATCAGCAATAATACAATAATGTGTCACATTCTACAATAATACAATAGTGTATCAACATTCTTTAATAATACATTATTACAAAATACATTAATGTATCAACCTTCTGCAATAATACATTATTACAGAATACATTAATTTAGCAACATTCTACAATAATAATACACAATACTAAAGCATTCAAATAAATCTAAAACAACATTCATACTATAAAAGAGATTTATTTCTCAGGATGGATTCCAACCTGGAGTCCTGCGAAGATCCGTTGATGAAGAAGAAATTAAGCTTCTAAATCTCTTCCAGAACTCCTTTGAATTCCTCCTACAGGCAGGTTCCAACCTCTTCTGGAAACAATCTCCTTCACTTCCTCTCAGAGAAAATCAATTCTCTCTCTTCTCTAAAACTATAGCAATATACTATCAAAGATAAAACCTCTCCTCTAATAAAATTTCCTATGCCAACCCCCCACACACAGGAAATTCTTCCTGTAAATAGAATGGAGGAGGTGGTTACACGGGTAATCCAACCGATGCAACCATCTCAACTATCCATCCGTTATTAGTTAATGAGATGATTTGCAAAACCATTCCCATGAAGGGATAAACAATGTTAAATAAAAATTTAATTTATCTCTCAAATAGGTAATAAAGGTTTAAGATTATTTTACTAACCTATTTACAATGGAAATTTACCAAATGCATTTCCCAAATAAAATATAACATAACCTTACCATAGCCTCATAGTAATTTTCCTTTACATGAATAATTTAGTATATAATAATATATATTCATATATGTATTCATAGGCATATGTGTGCACCCATATGCTTATGGTACATATACCATAAATAAGACATATTATTATTACTATTAAATATTATGAATATCATTATTATAAAACATATTATACACTAATCCATATTCTAAAATATATTAGGTAACTACTAACATAAGTTAGATATTACCACTATTATTTAAAACATTCTATTATTATTATTGCCATAGACACTTTGTTATTATGAGTATTATTAAATAATACCATAAAATTATTCATTATTATTGATATTAAAATCACATGTTTTAATCACATACCAACCCGTTCCTAACAAGATATGTTAGTATAATAGTAGCTATTACTAAAGATATATTACTATATCATACCTTCAAATGAACAATAACTCACATCAATAATCTACTAACAAAATTGAGCATACCAAGAAGACAGTTAAAACTACCATACTCAAAACCTCATTCTCAATGAATACAAAAGACAAGAAACCAGCTACAAGATCCACAAAACCAATAAACTAAGAGATCACATAATACATCCACACAAGGGACTGACTCGGGAAATCCCCACCTAAGGATAAAAGGATCAGAGGTGGAGTTTCTTCCTATGGAACCTGGTGATATCTCTGTAACAACAACAATGATCGAGGATTTTGAGGGATTACTCAGACCTGTGAAGCCAGGTGGAGATGATACCCGGCACCTACACTCCTACATCACCAAGAAGAGATACATGGATACATATGGATATACATACAAATCAGATATATGTAGGCAGATGATTAGGATCGATACATCGTGTGGACCTCAACTAAGTGAGTAACTACGACTTCGTCCTAAGTCATGAAAACACATCAGACACATATTCATGAAACATAAAACATCATGATAATGGTTAGCTTCAAATCCTTGGGTTAGATCCATAAAACATATATAAAAAAGAAAATAGATGATTTTCTATAACATATAAATGATAACCATAAATGAGCATATCAATCATCTAATAAACATATCATCATCCACAAAACATAAATTTAAATGTATAGTTCTAACCATTATAATAGAATGTCCAAATCAGAAAGTCCAAGTATCATCATAGGAGAGGGTATTACATCCTCCCCCCCTAGAGTTAGGCTTACTCGTGGAAGCCTAAAAATAAATATGGATAAGCGTCTCTAAGTCTATCAGCATCTTCCCATGTGGTGGAAGAATCGTCATTGGGGTCCCATTGGACCCTTGCCTGCTCTATGGTGTGACCTCTGAGGGTCAGTGTCTACTACTGCAAAATGTGTACTGTCTCTAAAGCCAGCTGCCCATCTGCTACCTATAATGCATTCCAATCCAAAACATGAGTCACATCAAGAATATACTTTCTAATAAATGAAACATGAAATACATCGTGAATATGAGCAAGGCTAGGTGACAAGGAAATATGATAAGCTAATAGTCCTATCCTCTGTAGGACTTAAAAAGGGCCAACAAATCAAGGTGCCAACTTGGAGCCTTTTCCGTAACGGATTAGACTTTTTCATGGATGCACCCTCAAAAAGACTCTATCACCAAGAGAGAAGTGTACATCAGTCCTGTGAGCATCGACATACTTCTTCTACCTATTCTGAGCTGTCAAAATATGCTCTCTGATGCGCTTGACCTGCTGTTCCATATCCTGTAACATCTCAGGGCCTAGAAGTACCCTGTCCTCCAATCGGTCCCAACTTAAGAGAGCGCGGCATGGAATGCCATACAAAGCCTAAAAAGGGGACATACCTATGGAACTGTGATAACCATTATTATAAGAAAAATCCACAAAATATAGATACTCTTCCCAATGGGTTTGTCTATCCATAACATACATCCTAAGCATGTCCTCAAGATCCTAATCTACTCGCTCTGTCTGCCCATCTGTCTCAGGGTGATAGGCTGAACTGAAGTTGAGTTGAGTCCCTAAAGTGTGCTAAAGTGAAGTCCAAAGAGCCGATGTGAATACTAGATCATGATCATATATGATTTTCCTGGGAATACCGTGGAGTCTCACAATGTCCTTCATGAATACTCTAGCTACAGAAGCTATTGAGTAGGAGGACTGCATGGGAGAAAAATGGGCTACCTTGGTGAGTCTATCAACTATTACCATGATAGTTTCATGTCTCTGGGAGTAACTAGAAGTACCACAATAAAATCCATGGAAATAATGTCCCATTTCCATTCTGGCACTAGGTGAGGTTGCAATAGACCAGTAGGGTGTTGATTCTCTTCTTTCACTCTCTGACATTCCAAACATCTAGCCATGTAGTCTACAATATCTCTCTTCATTCTTTACCAATAGTACAACTGGCATAGGTCAACATACATTTTCTTCACTCTAGGATGTGCCGAATAGGGAGCCTTGTGGCTTTCTAAAAGGATAAGCGCACAAAGATTTCCTTCCATGGGCACATAGATTCTATTTTGCTGTCACAACAACCCAAGGATATCTAAGGAATATCCTGAGAAGCAACCTTCCAAGGGTCTTCCTGACTCTATTTCTACCTTAACCTCCTAAAACCAAGAGTCAAAAGTGAGAGCCTCCTTGATTCTTTTCTCCAGATCTGTGCTAAGGGATACTACTGATAAAACATGTATGTTCCTGCTCAAAGCATCTGCCACCACATTCATCTTCCCTTGGATGTACTTAACCTCAAACTCATATTCACATAAGAATTCCATCCACTTGCATTGTCTAGCATTGAGGTTAGGTTGAGAGAAGATGTACTGAAGGCTTTGATGATCTGTTTGGAGTTCAAACTTGTGACCCAGTAGAAAGTGTCTCCACTTTACTAAGGCATGGACTACTGCTGCAAGTTCTAGATCATGGGTGGGGTAGTTGAGCTCATGATCTTTGAGCTTCCTTGACTCATAAGCCACAACTTGTCCTTCTTGCATAAGAACCACCCCAATCCCTTCTATTGGGGCATCTGTGCAAACTATAAAAATTTCTTGATGGTTCAGGAACCACCAAGATTGGAGCACTAGTTAACCTTTCCTTCAAAAATTGGAAAGCGGCCTCACATTTTCCTGACCAAACAAACTTTCTACCTTTCCTTTGCAAGGAAGTAATGGGATGAGCTATCTGAGAGAACTCTCTGACAAACCTTCTGTAATACCCAGCTAGTCCCATAAAGCTGTGAACTTCGGGGATGTTAGTCAGAGTTGGCCACTCCACTATGGCTTGAATTTTGGCTGGATCAACATCGATGCCATTCCCTGATATGACATGTCCAAGATACTTAACTTCTATCTAAAAGAATTCACACTTTTCTGCATTGGCATAAAGTTGATTTTCTCTAAGGCGCTGCAATACTTGGCGAAGATGAACCTCATGTTCTTCAAGAGTTTTAGAGAAAACTAAGATATCATCTAAGAATACTATCACAAATTTATCCAAGTAGGTTCTGAAAACTCCATTCATTAAGCTCATCAATACAGAAGGAGCATTTGTTAACCCAAATGGTACCACAGTGAACTCATAGTGACCATATCTGGTATGAAAAGCTGGTCGATGAATATTAGCTTCCTGAATTCTAAGTTGATGATATCCTGACTTGAGATCAATTTTTGAAAATATTTTTTCCCCTTTCATTTGATCAAATAGATCGTCAATGCAGGGTAAAGGATACTGATTCTTGGTCGTGACTTTGTTGAGTTGACGGTAGTCAATGCACAATCAAAGAGAGCCATCTTTATTCTTTACAAATATTACTGGTGCACCCCATGGTGATACACTAGGTCTGATAAATCCTTTTTCCAAGAGCCCTTCTAGCTGAAGCTTGAGTTCCTCAAGTTCCTGTGTGGTCATACGGTACGAAGCTTTGGAGATTGGTTCTGCTCCTGGAACCAACTCAATTCGGAAGTCTATGTCCCTTTTGGGTGGCATTCCTGGAATTTCTTTGGGAAAAACATTCAAGTACTCCTGTAATAGGGGATGATCTAGTGATACCTCCCTACTTTCTCCTTGGTCTAAGTCCTCTACTGAGACTGCAAATAATTGGCATCCTTTGTGCATGCACTTCTTGAGCTACATCACAAAAATCATGCAGAGAGAGATGGGTAGCTGCACCCCAACAATCTTTTTAGGTTCTCCTAAGTCATCTAAACACTAAATGCTTTTATTTCTATAATCCAAAGTGGCTTTGTGATCTTCCAACCAATACATACCCAAAACTACTCCATACGAGCCTAGAGGAATAACTCGAAGATCTACTAAGGTTGAAAATGGTCCAAGTTCTAACTTGCAACTATGGACACAAGAGTCAGAGGTTATTCTTTCCCTAGAGGGTAGCTCAACCTGCCACCTATCTTCCTGCCTTACTGCCTTCAGCCCACATTGCTCTACTAAAGATGGTGAAATAAAAGAATATGTTGCTCCTGAATCAAATAGTATGGTGGTAGAGATACCCCTTAACAAACCTGGGGTTTCAATGACTGATCCCTGATGATTGGCTTGTTCGTAGTCTAAGGTGGAAAATACTCGGTGAGCCCTACCTACATTACCTACTATTAGTTCTGAAGTGGCCTATCTATAGCTAGCTGCTGGGGAAGATTTTTGAGGGAAATTAACTACAATGTGACCATGTTTCCCACAAGAGAAACATCTAGTGTTCTTAAAAAAATTCCTTCTTGTGAAAGGTGCGTTGGACTGCTGATAGCTACCCCGACTAGAGTTTTGAGGCATACTCTGAGCTGGCTGAGGGTTTGAGTATCGCTTTGCACACTGCCAGTTGCGAGAATTGTTAGATTGAGAGCCCCTATTTTTATTGTTGTTTCCATTATAATTTTTGTTGTTGTTGCTATGAAATTTTCCTTTCTGGTGGTTCTGACTTCCTTTGGGATGATAGTTTTTAGGTCCAAGTGTTCCTTGAGATGGATTCCCTTTGAAACCTGTCCCAGCCTAAAAGGTATTACCCCCTTGGCTACCTATCTGACCTCCTAACCCCAAGGCTACATTTTGTTCCTCAAGACGAGCCTTGATGACCGCATCATTAACTGTCTGGGGTTCAAAAATTTGTACGCTACCGGCCAAGCGACCATTGAGTCCTCTAAGAAAGTGTTGAGTCAGCATGGGTTTATCATCCTTATATCCCAAGTGTGGCTTGAGTTCCAAGAAATTCCTCTCATATTCATCAACTAACATAGTTAGCTACCTTAGGTTGTGAAACTCTTTGGCTCTTTCCCTTCTCCAGTGGTCAAAAATAAATTTGGCTCGAAAGAGTTCTAGGAATAGTTCCCATGAAAGAGTGGTAATATCTATGTGAAGTTTCTCTCTCTCTCTCTGATTCCCACCAAGTGGATGCAGAGTCTCTAAGGTGAATGACCGCAAACCGGGCTTTGGTGTTGCTACTGTAAGGAATCATGGAGAAAATCCTTTCCAAGTCTTGTTGGGACTGAAAAAAGTAGTAAGGGTTTTTGAAGTACCATGTTAAAATTTTGCATTTTGACCCCCTAAAGTACTTTTTGAGCCTATTTTCCTTGATGAGATTCTTAAGTTTTCCATGCATGTTAAGTACTAATCACTCTTTTTTAGGCATATGAAGACATCCCATCTTGTTAATTTCAAGTTTTGAGTTGTTTCGTAATGTCTTGTTTTGAGCACTTGTCCAAATCTGCATTTCTGCCTCAGTGTCAATTTGTTGTAATAGGCCCAGTTTGCATTTGAATATCTTGCACCCAGAAATGTTTCATGACCCACAAATTTGGGGAATGTTGAGTATGTGTATCAGAGAACCTATTTTTCAAATCCAATTTCATTTTGATATGTTTTGACTAGGTTTCAAACCTCTCAAAGTTGGTAGTTTACTGTTGTCATGCATTGTGTAATTGATCAGAATTCTGAGTTGCCCTATTTGACTGATTGTAACTTTTGATCTTGTGACCTAATGGAAAAAATACCTCTTTTAATCCATTATAGAGGTCAAATACTTCTTGAATTTTAATCTTCAAGTTGTGACAAGTCTATTTGGTCAAGTTGCTAAGCCCATTCTATTTGCAGTTTCTATCAGTGTGCCAAACTGTCAAATGCAGATTTCTGAATGACCTACTTTGAGGTCTTAAAATTTTACACCCGGTTGAATGGAATGGATAATTGAATTCTCACCTATATTATAGGCATGGAAATGTGATATCCTGATGATTTTTAGGTCATGATGAATCCGTTTGTCTAGTTTGCCAATCCGATTCCATTTGTAGTTTCTAACATTTTAATGTAGATCAGTTGCACAGCTTGGTCGGAGGCCCTGTTTGCAAGGTTATATATTGAATACCATGATTGGTCACATTAGGAAGATGATTGAATTGAATTATAGACCAAATTTTCTTCAAGTTTTCAAGGTTTCAGATTCTGAGGATTTTGTTTGCACACTTTCCAAGTTTCTTTCCATTTGCAGAAATTGGTATTCCTTATGTTTTCAGTTTTCTCCATTTCCAAGTGGCTACTTTTGAGGGGTTTCCAAATGTGCCTAGATGATTTTCAAGAGGCACCCTTCTAGATCTGTATTCTCCATATCACATACTTCCAGTATCCAGAGGCTTGAATTCCCAGGAGGTCTTTTGACATAGTCAAAACCAAATGCAGTTCACTGCTATTTGACAGGGTAGTTTGCAGAATTGATGTAAAGAGGCGACTTGGGCGATTAAAATATTTTCACCTATTCGGTTTTTTCAGCTTCTGCTTTGCATTACGGAAGAATTTAAATCACAGGAAGTGTGCGCCCATCGCCATGTCCTGGTTACTTGTTTTTGTCAATTTTTAAGGCCAGCCCCAAAGGCTAGTTGCCATTAATGAAATCAGTTTTGCAGAGGTATAAAAGTTGTCTTTATTGGCCTCTAGCTTAATTCTTTGTGATCAAATGGAAAAATGGACTATGTTGGATAAATTGAAGATGAAGGAAATTGCAGAGGCTTATCTAGGGTCAACAATTAAAAATGTTTTTGTCACTGTCCCTGCTTATTTCAATGATTCCTAGAGACAGGCTACCAAGGATGCAGGTGTCATTTCTGGTATGAATGTTATGAGAATCATTAATGAAACCACTGTTTCCACCATTGCCTATGGATTAGATAAAAAGTCTACTAGTGCAGGTGAGAAAAATGTGTTGATTTTTTATTTAGGTGGTGGTACTTTTGATGTTTCTCTTTTGACAATCGAAGAAGGTATTTTTGAAGTCAAGGCCACTGCTGGAGACACCCATTTGGGTGGAGAAGATTTTGACAATAGGATGGTTAATCACTTTGTCCAATAATTCAAGAGAAAGTATAAGAAGGATATCTCAGGCAATGCTAGGGCTTTGAGAAGATTGAGAACTTTGTGTGAGAGGGAAAAGAGAACCCTTTCATCCACTACTCAGACGACCATTGAGATTGATTATCTATATGAAGGTATTGACTTCTATTCAACTATCACCCATGCCAGGTTTGCGGAATTGAACATGGATCTCTTTAGAAAGTCCATGGAACCTGTTGAGAAATGTTTGAGGGATGCCAAGATGAACAAGAGCACAATTCACGATGTTGTCTTTATTGCAGTGAAGGCAATGAAAAGGTGCAAGATCTATTGCTGCTTGATGTCACTCCTCTCTCTCTTGGTTTGGAGACTGCTGGAGGTGTTATGACTGTCCTCATTCCAAGGAACACCACCATTCCAACAACGAAGGAACAAGTCTTCTCTACCTACTCAGACAATCATCCTGGTGTGCTTATCTAGGTATACGAGGGTGAAAGGACTTGAACTCATGAAAACAATCTGTTGGGCAAGTTTGAACTCTCTAGAATCCCTCCTGCTCCCAGGGGTGTTCCTCAAATCACTGTTTGCTTCGACATTGATGCTAGTGGCATTCTCAACGTATCAATCGAAGACAAGACCATAGGTCAGAAGAACAAGATCACTATCACCAGTGATAAGGGTCGGTTGAGCAAAGAGGAAATCGAGAAGATGGTTTAGGACACAGAGAAATACAAATTAGAGGATGAGGAACATAAAAAGAAGGTTGAGTCCAAAATTAGAAAATTATGTGTACAACATGAGAAACACTATCAAGGATGATAAGATTGCAGCCAAGTTGGATGCATCAGACAAGAAGAAAATTGAAGATGCCATTGAATAGGCCATTCAGTGGCTTGACAATAACTAGCTTGCTAAAGCTGACGAGTTTGAGGAAAAGAAGAAGGAGGCTTGAAAGGTTGAAGACGCCATTATCCCACATTGACAGTGGATGAGATTTTTTTGGTATTTATATACTAAAACCCACAATAGATGAAATAATTAAAAGAACCAAGAGGCTATATGGTGGGCCTCTTGGCCGGTTGGAAGGCTTAGTGTGCGTGGTGGGCCCCACATATTTTGCGTGAAAATGCACAGGATATTTTAAAAACTTGAAAACCATTAATCCCACATTCGCCAGGAAGGGGATTTCAAAATTTTCATATGCAAGGATGCTCAGTATGTATTTCGAAGAAGAAAGAGCTCACTATGCAAGCGCGCGCAGGAGGTTGAGTGCCTCGAAAATTGTACTCAGGGAATGATGCCCAAATTTTGGCAGGACCCGCAGTGATGACATGGCAGATGACTGGGCTTAAGAGGATGCAGATTTCAGCATGCATCTCTAGGTGGCCAAAATTGACCAATGGCTTAATGGCTTAATGACAAAGTTGCAAGGAAGATAAGCTTAAGCCATTAAGCCATTGGTCCACATGGAACAAATGACAAGTGGTGCCCAGTGGATCAGTCAGCGAATCAGAGGATGCCACGTGGCACCTAGTAGGCACCAAGTGGCGCAATTATAGTGCAGTTCAGAGGCACCAATAAGAAATCAACATGTGGTGCCAAGTGGACCTACAGACTAATCAGAAGATGACACTTGGCACATTCTAGTGAGATGTGCAAATTCTAAATATTTTTAAATTTAAATTCATTTCATCAAATGGGTTAACCAGTGTGCAAGTTCAAAGAAAATCAAAGGTTGACTTAATGGCTTAATGGAAAGATGCTCACCATCTAACCACTAAGGCATTAAGCCCAAGTGACAAGTGTCGTGTTCTGGTGCATTTTGAGAAAATAATGAATTAATGGAAATATTTGATTAAATCCATCACAAAAGACAAGTGGGTTAACTAGTGAGCAGCTTCAACAAGATCCAAGGGCTGACTTAATGGCTTAATGGAAAGATGCTCACCATCTAACCATTAAGACATTAAGCCATTGGTCCACATGGCACCTTAGACACATGGTACCTAGTGGATATACAGGCCAATCAAAGGCTGCAACATGTCACTTTTTGGAAAAAAGTTTTTAAATGGTATTAAAACGCTATTGAATCCATGTAATATAAAAAGAGATTGAAATATTAAAGTGAAATATTATTCAATAGTCAAATTATTGAATTAATGCATAATTTCAAATATGTCAAAATATTCCAAAGTTTAAAACTGAATATTCACGGGAGATGGAGTTTGTTATGGATGATTCAGAGGGAAAATTTTGTCCAAACTATGGAGTATTATATGTTGCCGGAAAGGTCTCGAAAAGGAGATCACGATTTTGCAGACCAATTGAGGGAAAATAAAATTAGATTTTCACAGTTTCAGTTTGAGCAGTTGCAGATTTTTTTTGGGAAGCAGACAGGTGTCGGTGAAGGAGATGGTATTTTCAATTTCTCCTATATCTCATTTTTCTTCTGATTGTAACAAGGATGTTGAAATTTATGCTGCTGAGTAGTATTCAGGCCCTTTTTCTTGTTTTCTCTGAGTTTCTTTGTATTGTAAATATGTTGAACTAGATGAATTTTCAATAAAGAACAATGGAATCCATATTCAATTCTTGTTGATGTCTTCGTGTATCTAGTCTTGACTCTTGTGTGTCAGTTTGTAAGGTATTTTGATACGCTAGCTATAAGGTAGTTGTGATCTTGTTTTTAAGTGTCTTTCAAGGAGAGAGTCAATCTTAAATACAAGTTCTGAGAATTTAAGGTTTGTACATGAATCTGATGTCCATGAATTGGAGTGAGAAGAGTGATTTGTAAGGCACTTCACTTGGTTTATTTGTGTTCAGAGTTAGGGTTTTCTGGAGATGCATATTTATTTGACTCTGTTGCCCAATAGATAAGGCACTGGTCTTTTGCTGGTTATGCAGTTTTCTTCATCAATCAATTATTCAAATCACTTTTAAATTTCTGTAAGAGAGCTTGAGTGTTTATGTTTTGCATTCCATGAAGGTAAGAGTACATGTTAGTTTCTTTAAAGAAGAAATCCATGGGTTAGCCTTCCTGAGTCTAGAACTCGAAGAGAAGAAGGATTTTATCCTTGTCACATTGGTCATTTTCCTAGTTCTTAGCAGATCATGTAGGTGGGATCCTGCATAAGTTTGGCTGAGTTGAACTCCCATATCTTATAAGTCTGAGAACTATCCACTGATTTTCATGTCTGCATAAAAGGTTTTAGTTAGAAAGTGTTTATGCATGAAGATTTAGTATGTTTTAGGTACACCCGCCTGAGTGTGTGGAACTCGAAGCAGAAGGAGGATCAAATCCTCATCAATTAGCCTTTTCTTGCCCCTCAATTTGTATGAAGAAGTAGATTCATGTGATTTTGACTAAGATCCCCAAGTCTAGTTTGCATATTCTCTTTTAGAACTGAAGGATACAAGAAAAAATGCCAACAAAATGGCGACTCTACTGGGGATGTGTTAGAAATTTTGTTTTATTGAAACCTAGAAATTGTAATCTGCTGGAAAAGTAAAGGTTAAAATCTCATAGGAGCTAATCATTTGTTGCTTCATTTCTAGACTAGATTGTGAATCCTAATCCCATACATGTTATGGGTGGTAACTCTTTTTTAAAATTTGGAGAATCCTGGTTGTTGTGTGCCAGTGTAATTTGTGATTATCAGTTTTTATTTGATGTCTAAGATCAGCAAGTTTAAGATGTATGTTTCCTTGCTTGGCTGATTCAATATTCTGAATCTGATTATGAGAAAGAATGTCAAGAAGAAGAATCTGAAATTTATTTCAAATCTTTGAGAGAGGTATCCTGGACAATGTGTTTCTATTTGCAGAAAAAGGAAGAAAAAGACTGTGTGACTTTGCTGGTTGGAATGAACCTAGAATTGAAAAGAATTTGGAAAATAGCTTTTTTTGTTTGAAAGTTCTCCTCTGTAAGGAGATGGCGACTCTACCAAGAAATAACCTAATGAACCTACACAAAAGTTTGTAAATCTGCAGTGGTTCAAGTCAAGAAGCAAAAAGAGTAGCTGCTGCAAATTTCATCCAGGTAATCCTCTTATTTATTGAAAAGAAAAGTCCCTTCATAGGTGAATGAGTCACTAAGAAAAGGGAAAGAAATTGAAAGTTTTGTCATATTTCTGGGTTGAGATTTTCAGTTATTAAAATCAAAAATATGTTCTGGTTTCATGAAAGAAGTGATGGTTTTGTAATCAGATAGAAATATTTTTCAAGAATGGAATGTATTGTTGAATAAATAGTTCAAATGGAAATTCCAACTCTCATGGAGCAAGATATGTTTGCTAGGTCTAAAATTTGTGAGAAAGATTTTGAAATTGCTAGTAGAAAAGAGAATATTGCAGTGATAGATCAAAAGATCCAAGAAAAGGCCCTATTGATTTTGAGAGAAAGGGTAGGAGATAGAAAAAAGGAATCAACATATTCATTTTATCAAAGGTTTTCTAGTGCAGTTGATAAGCTTATAGTTGATATTGACTTTCCAGAATTAGAGTGGGTGCAATTATTTCTAGAGCTTTGTATGTCGGAATTGCTTGATTGGTCAGCATCTCTTAGAGAAGAGGCATCTGAACATGTTAAAAGATGGATTGATGAAATTGAGAAATCTGATCTTGAAAGTGTAGATGATGTTGAAACTAGTTCTTATGAAAATGATGTTGAATCTAGTTCTTATGATGATGGTGCTAAATCTTATTATGCTGATGATGAAGTAGATGAATATCAGATTGATGAAGATGAATCTTTAGTAAATAATTTTTCCTTTTAGTCTGTAGATTTGTCTTCTATTCAGTACAATAATGTAGACTGTTTATATCAATTTAAGGAAGACTTTAATGAGCACCAAGAGAATGATTATGATGTAGACAGAAGTTGTTGCAGTGATTTTCTTGCACAAAAATACATGAGCCACAAAGTTGCAGTCCTTGTTTCAAATAAGGAAGATTGTTTTCAATCCATGTCATTAAATAGGGGTGTCCAAGGAAGCATTTGTCAGGAATTTGTAGAAGAAAGGGATAAAGAATTGTCAAATTTTGAAAATGGATGTGCATGTGATGTCCTACCACCAACACCTTTTCATACAGCTGATTATTTTGATGAGAACATTGAGGATTTTCTTTTAAAAAATGATAGCTATAATTGTACTTCTCAAATTCATAGCAATGATGATTGTTCAACTCATAATGATGTTGATTCAGAATGTTCCATCCTTGATGATGGTTACGATTCAGAAATTGATGATGGGTTTAATGAAGTTTCTGACCCACTCTTTGATAGAGAAATAGATGTGAATCAGCCAATTCTTTGTTATCCTGATTTTGAAAAGGTTTTCCATGTATTTTCTAATCCTTTGTATGAGGACATGATTGAAAATTTAGTTGATCTGAATGATATATCATATTATGAAAAGAATAACTATGGGAGCTAGGATGAAATGACTGATTCAGCTTCCTTTCACTCTAATCAATCTTCCTCCAATGTTGATCTTGAAAATTATTGCAATTTGAAAATGAATGAAGCTTCTCATGGTGAACTAAGTATAAAATCAAAGGTTATGGTTCATCATGCTTCCCCTGATTCTTTGCATGATACATATGAGGTTGAAAATGAAATTTTTTTCTTTGATATCCATGCATGTGTTAGAGTGAACCAGTATGTTTCCAGCCAAGAGAGTGAGCTGAAACGTTTATTGTTTTAGAAAGATAGTGATCTTCAAGGATATGATGTTGTGATATCACATAGTGATCAACATATGTAGCGATTCCATGCTTTTACTTTGCCAAGTTAAGGTGAGTTTGCTGATTACTCTTTGTTTGACATGTTGAAGATTCATAGCAACACTTTTGATCAAGTGAATGGATATAATAGCCTCAATTTACCTTGGATGTTTGGAGATGAAAATCATATGTTTGATAGAGGTAAAAGATGAATCCTATTTTGGGGCTTTGAGCCTTTGTAAATAAGCTCCTTGTTTGTACAGTTGCTTTCTTTCCCTCTCAGTCATGTGGTCTGTTTCCTTTCAATAAAGAGGTTCCCTATTTTTGGAGAAGTGGAAAGAGAAGAGAGAGAAAGTGAAAGTAGAAAGTCTGATGTTCTTTTTGGGTGGTCTGCTGTACCATGAGATTCTGAAATTTCTCTACATGCCCACATGGGGCACGCATCCATAGTCAGAGCCACTGTTGGGACTGAAAAAAGCAGTAAGGGTTTTTGAAGTACCATGTTAAAATTTTGCATTTTGACCCCCTAAAGTACTTTTTGAGCCTATTTTCCTTGATGAGATTCTAAATTTTTCCATGCATGTTAAGTACTCATCACTCTTGTTTAGGCATATGAAGACATCCCAGCTTGTTAATTTCAAGTTTTGATTTGTTTCGTAATGTCTTGTTTTGAGCACTTGTCCAAATCTGCATTTCTGCCTAAGTGTCAATTTGTTGTAATAGGCCCAGTTTGCATTTGAATATCTTTCACCCATAAATATTTCATGACCCACCACTTTGGGGAATGTTTATTACGTATATTAGAGAACCTATGTTTCAAATCCCAAGTCATTTCGATATGTTTTGACTAGATTTCAAACCCCTCAAAGTTGGTAGTTTACTGTTGTCATGCATTTTGTAATTGATCAGAATTCTGAGTAGCCCTGTTTGACTGACTGTAACTTTTGACCTTGTGACCTAATGGAAAAAATTCCTCTTGTAATCCATTATAGAGGTCAAATAATTCTTTAATTTCTATCTTCAAGTTGTGACAAGTCTATTTGGTCAAGTTGCTAAGCCTATTCCATTTGCAGTTTCTATCAGTGTGCCAAACTGTCAAATGCAGATTTTTGAATGACCTACTTTCAGGTCTTACAATTTTACACCCGGTTCAATGGAATGGATAATTGAATTCTCCCCTATATTATAGGAATGGAAATGTTCTATCCTGATGATTTTCAGGTCATGATGAATCTGTTTGTCCAGTTTGCCAATCCAATTCCATTTGCAGTTTCTAACATTTTGATGCAGATCAGTTGCACAACTTGGTAAGAGGCCCTATTTGCAAGGTTATATCTTGAATATCATGATTGGTCACATCAGGAAAATTATTTCCTTGAATTATAGACCAAATTCTCTTCAATTTTGAAAGGTTTCAGATTTTGAGAATTTTGTTTGCACACTTTCCAAGTTTCTTTCCATTTGCAGAAATCGGTATTCCTTATGTTTTCGGTTTTCTGCATTTCCAAGTGGCTACTTTTGAGGGGTTTCCAAATGTTCCTGGATGATTTTCAAGAGGCACCCTTCTATATTTTTATTCTCCATATCACATACTTCCAGCATCCAGAGGCTTGAATTCCCAGGAGGTCTTTTGACATGTTTTCAAAGTCAAAACCAAATGCATTTCACTGCTATTTGACAGGGTAATTTGAATAATTGTTGGAAAGAGGCGACTTGGGCGATTAAAATATTTTCACTTGTTTGGTTTTTTCAGCTGTCACTTTGCAATATGGAATAATGTCAATCATAGGAAGTGTGTTCCCATCGCCATGTCCCGATTACTTTTTTCTATCAGTTTTTAACGCCAGCCTCAAAGGCTAGTTGCCATTAATGAAATCAGTTTTGCAGAGGTATAAAAGTTTTCTTTAATGGCCGCTAGCTTAATTCTTCTTGATCAAATGGAAAAATAGACAATGTTGGATAAATTGAAGATGAAGGAAATCACAGAGGCTTATCTAGGGTCAACAATTAAAAATGTTGTTGTCACTATCCCTACTTATTTCAATGATTCCCAGAGACAGGCTTCCAAGGATGCAGGTGTCATTTCTGGTATGAATGTTATGAGAATCATTCATGAGCCCACTACTTCCACCATTGCTTATGGCTTAGATAAAAAGGCTACCAGTGTGGGTGAGAAAAATGTGTTGATTTTTTATTTAGGCGGTGGTACTTTTGATGTTTCTCTTTTGACAATCGAAGAAGGTATTTTTGAAGTCAA
>MU228256.1:481504-507888 GCA_018584345.1 Thuja plicata
AAAACAACATTCACAACACTTCCAAACAAATTGGCTTAAGTGTGTTTACAATAATGTTTAATACATGAATACAAACTTAATACAATAGGCACTTAGCCTTTACACAACACAATATTACACGCTAATAAAAAACCTCAAGTCGGCTCCATACTATGTATTCTAAACTCTTGGTGTACTTGTTCTTTCTGTAACTTATCTGTACTCACATTCTGTATCATGCGTGTATAGGGTAAGTATAAAAACATATCATATAGCTTATGTCTAAAGGAACTTAGTCTAAATCAACCATACACACATGCGCTGGTGCTCTGATCATCTGTGTATCTCTGTTCTATATTGTCTTCTATACTTAGTCAATTTTCACTACTAAGTTTGCTGTCAAAACTTCATATGACTTTGTTGCCATAATGACAACACAAAATAAGTCATGTACTCCCTAGGAGTCAACTTGCCAACACCTTTGTCTTTTTTTTTCTTATCTTTTTTTTCTCATGCCCATGTGCGTGGGTAATCGAGTTTAGATCCTTTATTTGGGGGCTTGTGTCTTTAAACTTAGTGATATCTTATCTCTTTACAATTTTCCTATGGTCTTTTCTTCCTTCTCCATTTATTCCCTTATCATGAGCATGAGCTTTGCCTCATACTTCTGCTAGAGTACAAAATACATGTAGAGTCCTAAATTTTAAACACCTAACTTGTATGCAATTTGAAGACCATTTTATGCCAATATTAGTATATTTTCTATGGTAGGAACTCATATTGCACTTAAAGGATACCTAAATTTAAATATGTTTCATCTATTGCATTCAATCTTGCAACTCAAGGTGGGCCTTTATTTGCAGGCATGTTTCTCTCTTTTTCATCCAATCCCATAATTTATTTCTTCACCCAAGCCCTATACGCTCATTTTTGGCCTTTATGATCTACTATGACCTTCATGATCTACTCTAAACTCAAAATGAGTTTTCATCAGAGATCCCACACTCACCTTACCTCCATGGCACCCAGATCAAATTTGGGCTTATTCTCCCAGGGACATGTCACCATTGACGACCTGTCCCTAGGAAATTTCACCATTGGAGACATGTTCTAGGAGAATGGGGCCCAAATTTGGCCTAGAGCCCCATCCCTAGGTTTAGGAGAAACTATGGTTCTGTGGTCAGCTTGCTTAGTTCTAACTTCCCAAAATGATGCAAGATATATATAAAACCCCTATTTCTCCTCATTTTGGCATTCATTCATAATATATTATTCATTGTTAGCATTCAAGATCAATATTTCACAAGTCCAACCATTATTATCAAGTGCTGACAACTAAATCAAGTATTCAGAAGCCATCAAATTCATGCATTCAAGCAATCCTTCCTCTCCAAAAATCAAGGTGTTTTATTTCATAGATCTAGCTTCTTTCCCCATTAGAGGCCAAGAAAAGGATTTTTCTATCAAGGAAGGAGGTCCACATCCATCTATCACCAGTCAAGTATTCTATATCTTCTCTCCAAAGCAACACTGTGATGGGTTGCAACATTTATTCTATAAGATTTTTCCTTTTTGTGATTTCCTTTTAGGCTTTTGTAATTAATCAAAGCTATCATATCAAGATACTTGATCATATTTTAAGAAGTATTTGCATCTGCAAGGTATGAATATGCTTCATTTTCTATATCTTGTGTCTGCTACATGAAAACACACTTTGATTATTTCATTTCATTTCAAGGTTGATTCCTAAATAGTTGTTTGATTGAGGCAAAACGCTTTTTCAACCTTCTTCCCCATTTTTTGGGTGCAAGAGAAGGATACACAACCTATATGATGATTAAAAATTCACACATATATTGAAGTGATACACAACATGTGCAAATTCCAAAAGCAGTTCCAATTAAGTATAATACACTAATTTCATACACTTATATTATATCTCTGATATGGTTTGATTCATACCTCATATCATCATTTATCTACACTTTGATTGAATAATGTAATGTGAATGAGTGGAATCATATTAGTTTGCATAAATGACAACATCTAAACCATCTAAGAAGTGTCTCTTGCTAAAAATATCCCCCTTTGGCATTGATGGAAACAGTTAGTGAAAAATAACCAAGTGTCAAAATCAGTACCAAACATTAACTCATCAAAATCCAAAATTTCTATGCCCTCCCCTAGGATAGGTATATATTTTCATATATTTTTCACTCCTGTCACCCCCTTTGACATCAATGGAAAAGGAAAGGAACCACAAGCCAAATACTATACAAAATTTTAATATATGTTATATATATACTTTATAGTAAAAAAAAGTAAGCAATTTATTCTGTGTTCATTTTGGGACTCTTTTAGCCCTCTTTAGTGTATTCCATATGATAGGACCTTACATTGCACCTAATTACATACATAATTTAAATTAAGGTCGTGTCTTCTCCTTCAATCTTGATAAAAAAATCTATGTTGGCTCTAATCTCTATGCATATTTTCTCATTTATCCATCCATTTACATAATTAATTTCCCTCTTGGGCCCCATTCCAAGATTTGGATGCATTTATGATCAATTTTCCCACTTATATTTTCAATTCTCCCCGAACCACTTAACACCCCTTTGATCCCGCAACTTTAACTTGAAATTAACACCCTCTAGGTATAGGTTGAACCTGGTTAGACCTATACATGGTATATGTCGAACCACTTTTGACCCATACATTGGGAGTTTAAATTTTTTGGGTTCTGGGCTTGATGCATGTTGTTTTCATTTTCCCACCCAGCAAGGTCTACCTTTGTGAATTTTGACCCCAACTCACTATAAAAGGATACCCCTTCCCTTCATTTTGACATCCATATATGTATAAGACATCTACATCTCTCATTTGTGCAAGCTACCTACAAGAAAACTCTTTGTGTGTTCAAGGAGTTCAAGAAGGAAACATTCATTGAATGCATTCATCATCTATCAAACATTCATGCATTTCCTTCTACATATCTAGCTTCTTTCTTCAAAGGGTACAAAGGAGTTGGTCATCAAGGGAGGAGATCTATATTAATTCATTTAACTCTTCCTGTTCATCTTCTTCAATCCAATATTGAGGCAAATTACAAGCATCTATTACATGAGTTTTTGTCTTACATTATTTATTTTTGGTTTTTGTGTTGAGTCAACACTTGCACTAAAATATTTGATCTCATACTAAGTACAATTGCATCTATATGATATGATACATTTCCATCGTTAGATTCAATCTCTTCTACATGATAGCATTTCCTTTATTTTAATTCAAGATTAATTCCAAAATAAGGGCTTGACCAAGGAAAGCCCTTCCCCCCAACAATTTTCCCTTCTCTCCTATGTACAAGCACAGGTCTTGAGTGAAGATTTAGCGACAGATCTGAAAACCTATTTGGAAGAACTTTGCAAATCCATTTTTTTATTCTGAAAGTATTGGGTATAGGTCAAAAATTCTTGAAAATATACCCTAATATTTAGTATGCATATTAAACTAATTACCAAGCTGAAAAGACAATCTATAGACCTACCTAGATCCACTTTTGTTTCCTATTTTGAGAAGATTTGGTAGAGGTTGAACTTTCAGCATATACCTTGGTACAAGTTGAACCACTTTGGACCTTTTCCTGAGATAGAACAAAAAGTTGCAACTTATAGAGTTGCAGATCATGGACTATAGGATTCAAGTATTGGACCATTTCAGGAATCTATCAGACAAAATATCAGTATTTGAACAGCTTATTCCTCTTCCATTTCCAAGTACATACATTTTTATTCTTATATTTTTCATTTAATTGTCTACATTATATTAGATATTTTGTTGTATTTTTTTTATATATCTTCTTCAATCATAAATATAAGACATCTTTCCATTTTGTTCTATGGATCAGAAAGAATGCCCCAAATTCACCTTCTAGATAGATCCTACATTTGTGACATTGCATCCTTTGGGTTGTACAAATCAGATTTAGCTTTACAACCATAATTGGCATTGTTCAATGTACACGTGTGACTTGGTGGTCTTCCATTGATCACAATTTCACATTATACATTTTGGTGAACCCAACATGAATCAAACATCCAACCTTCTAATTTGGTAGTTAGATCTTATTTGGATCTAGTTAGAATTGCATTTATAGTTTCTCTTTGTATCTTGGTGTGTGATCTCTTTGATAGTTTCATCCTCTTTGTATATCATTGTAGATCCTTTTTCTATTTGTGTTCTTAATTTTGAGATTTAGTTGTGTGTTTGTCAACATGGAACTCTCTAAATTAGAATGGTGTGCAAATACTTGCGTTGTTACATTTATTCTTACTTATTTTTATCAAACACATGAAATGAAAAATCACTACTTGAATGTCATTATGTTTATCTTCATTCATGGAATTCTTTTATATGCCATAATGAGGGTGACTAATACACTCCTTTGTTACAAGGCATATTTGAAGACCATTATCAATATTCATGTCTATTTCTTCTTCAACTTTTAACCAAACGTATGGGATATATATTACATATGGTACTATATTAATGAGCCTTGTGTTAACCTTCCTAATGTTGATCATAGTTATTCAAATGTGTATTTTCATTGATGTTTACACAAATATAGTGATGTTACACAAATATCTATACCCAAACCGAGCACAGTCAGTGTATGCCAAGTTTTCTCGGGCATTGAAGAAGACCAAAGTGATTTTCAGCTCTAACTAAGTTCACTCGGGCATTACAGTATTGGTCAGGCAATGAAGGATTGTTGTATTAACCAAGTTATGCTTTTAATGTCAGTCAACTAACAATAGTTTACATTTTATGGTTAATTGGTTATATGCAGTCGACAGAATTAAGTTTTATTACTTATTTGAAAGGTTATTCAAGCCGACTTGACAAGGCCTATCATATATATACAAGGTCAAGTTTGGATTAAATGTGTGAAAGGTGTAAGAAATGTATGTGTGTGATATGAAGAGTGAGGCAAAATCAGATGGGATTCTTATTAGGGATAGAATATATTGAGCTACAACAGCATATTCGATTAGTGAGGATCAAGTTATTAAAACTAGAGTAGAGATGTGAATCAGTGAAGATAGTTGCTTTGAAAAACATGTCAATCCATTTTTACTCTCTAACAATTGTAGGAGTGATCCAAAATCTCTTTACAAAGTAGACTTAATAGTCTTTTGTAAATCCTCTAAGAAGGTGACATTTCTACATTGAAGTGTTTGAAGACCTCTAATAAGGCCACTCCTTACGGGGTGATTAAATCCTCTAATAGGGTCACACCTAGTAGTGTATTATTGTAACCTTTAACAAGGTTAGCTCCTAATAGGGCTCACTTCAGAAGAGAAAAAAATAGTGACTAGCTGCAATTGGTGGTTTTTACCAAATTGGGTTTCCATGTTAAATCTTGGTGTTATCTGTGTACATGTTATTTTATTTATACTTTATGTTTCTACATTTAATCACTAAAGGATAATCATAGTTAATATCTTAACGTTTGGTTTGCTAACCGAGTGATAGTTGAATATCTCTATTAATCGAGTAACGATGATAAGTTTATTTCAGATATCAAAGGGACTTGAATTTGTTTTTGTGGTAACTGAATCACCTGTCCCCTCTCAGCTACTCAACTTAATTCCAACAATTGGTATCAAAGCACCAAGTGCTTTCAGGGAAGGTTTCAAGGCCTAAGCTAAAGATCAGAGATGTATTACACAAGGGAGATCCCCAAGATTAACAAAGACAACTTCACTTCATGGAAATATTTGATGAGGCTACATCTATCTACTATTAAAGACACTAGTTTTCAATTCCTAGATCACAATTATGTGGAACTTCCAAGACCTATATCTATGGATCAGATGATGGAGATGAAGAATCACAATATAATGATGATTAATATAACTTCCTCACTCAGCTATTCTAAATTTGATAAAATCAAGGAATGCCCTATTGCCTATGATATGTGGAAGAAAATACATGAGATACATGGAGGAGATGACAATGTAAAGAGAGCCAAAGTAGAAATTCTTAGAGGTTAGTTTGATCAGATGAAAATGAAAGAAGGAGAAAACATTACAAAATAATATGAAAGAATCAAGAAAAGTGTCAGTGTCATCAGAGCTCTTGATGGAACAATTGAAGACAAAATAGTGGTTAGTAAGGTATTGAGAAATTTTCTTCCTATCTATGCTATTAGAGTTTCAGCTATTCAAGAGATGAGGTGTAGTAATGATATAACTCTTGATGCATTGGTTGGAAGGCTAACAATTTTAGTTGGATAACTTTGAAAATTACTCTCCTAATCCTAGCAATTTTGAGTTTGCATTCAAAGCTATATTAAACCCTGGTAAGATGAAGGGAAAGAAAATTGATAGTGGTTTCAGGACCTTTCAAATCCTACTTTTACTTAATAAAAAAAATTTGACAGTGATAGTGATGATGATTCTAATGATAAAGATATAGAAATCATTGAAGCATTACTTGCAAAGAGAGATTCCAAAAGAAAGTACAAAGGA
The DNA here is from genome assembly GCA_018584345.1 of Thuja plicata. Classification (NCBI taxonomy): domain Eukaryota; kingdom Viridiplantae; phylum Streptophyta; class Pinopsida; order Cupressales; family Cupressaceae; genus Thuja; species Thuja plicata. Next base: position 488,017 of record MU228256.1, read on the forward strand.
ATAATACCATTGATTTTATTTTCATGTAATGAGGTTGGCCACACTGATACTAAGTGTCCAAACAAAGAAGACAAAGATGAGAAAAAAGTTCAACAAGTACAAAGGCAAGAAGGACTTCAAGAGTTACAAAAGCTACAAGGAAAAAGATAATAAATCTTGTTATATTGCTAAAGATTCTAATAGAGATGAAGATGAAGATGAAATGGTTTAGATTTATATTAAGGATGAGTTAGGCAATGATGATAATGAAAATACTGCACTTTACTCTCATATTAGCAAGAATGACACTTGGATAATTGATAGTGGTTTTTTCTCACCACATGAATGGTGATAAAACTAAATTTGAACATCTTGAGCACTATGATGGTGGGAGTGTTAGTTTTGGAAATGATGAACCTTTCTATGTGAAAGGTAAAGATTGTATTTCTATAACAAAAATAATCAAATGTGATAATACTTATTAGGTTGAAGGGCTAAGGCATAATCTACAAAGTGTGGCACATTTGAATAACATTGGTTTTAAGGTAGAATTCATGAATGGTAGGGACAAGGTCTTGGATGGTAAAGGAAACCTAGTTGGAACTGTAGGAAAACAAAAGGTAATCTATTCTATCTTGATCTCACTGAAAGTTCATGTTTTATTGCACAAGTAGAAGAAAGCTGGTTATGGAATAAGAGGTTGTGTCATGTGAATTTTGATAGCCTATTAAACATAAGCAAGAACAAAAGAGTAAGAGGTATTCCTATTATGAGTAAACCTTAATTAGCAATATGTAAACAATGTCAAATTGGGAAGATGGGCAAAACTAGTTTCAAGAGCAAGAATTACCATACATAAGAAGTCTTATGGTTAGTGCATACTGATTTGTGTGGACCAATCGGAAAAAAAAGTTACACAGGTGAGAAGTATTTCATTATATTTGTTGATGACCATTCCAGAATGATGAGTGTTATGTTTCTCAAAGAAAAATCAAAAGCGTTTTAGAAGTTCAAGTGGTACCTTGCCAGAGTTGAGAAAGAAACAGGAAAGAAAATTAAATGCTTGAGATATGATAGAGGAGGTGAATTCATTTCTAATGAGTTTAAAGAATTCTGCAATGAAAAAGGAATCTAGAGACAAGTATTTTCCCTAGGTACTCCACATCAAAATGGGATAGTAGAAAGAAGAAAGATATCTATTATGGATTGTGCAAGAACCTTGATGATTGAAAAGAATGTTGCAACCAAATACTGGAAGGAAGGAATCAACACTGTAATTCACACCTTGAACAAAGTTCAACTGAACAAAGGTATTGAGAAGACACCTTTTGAATTATGGTATGGCTATAAACCTAATGTTCATTATTTCAAAGTATTTGAAAGTAAATGTTACATCTTGAAGGAAGAAAGAAATGGAAAATTTGATGTAAAAGTTGATGAAGGTATATTCCTAGGGTACTCCTGCAAAAGAAAAGCATATAAACATTTGAATCTTACTACTCATAAAGTCATAGAAAGTGTACATGTAAATATTGATGAGTTTGCAGAGAGAAGTGAAGAATAGAGTAGTAAAGAGCCCGAGGACTACAAAACTTTGTGTATTATGAACCTGATACGATACCTAAGACACAAGCAATGGCGATTGGACAAAAACCATGTCAATCACTAAATTCATTAGCACAAACCTTGTTGTAACCTGTACAACCCAAGCTTCTAACTGAAGAAACCAAGTCTTAGAATGAAGAAACTGAGTCACAAATAAAGGGAATCGAGTCATAGAAAGAGGCACCCGAGTCTCAGATAATGGCACCGAGTCTCAAACAATGGAACCCGAGTATCAGACCGAAGACAAGAACAAAATATTTGAACATGGACCTAAACCAAGTGGAAAAAGCCCAGAATCAAAGATGAATGAACCTATACTTGAAAAATATGTCAGTAGGCATCATGCACCTGAGCAAATAATTGGAGATTAGTTAGAAGGTGTAATGACAAGGAACAAAATTAAAGGTACATGTTTTCTTAGTGAAATTGAGCTTGGATCTATCAAAGACGCATTGAATGATGAAATTTAGATAGAAGCCATGAATGAAGAGATAGAAAAGATAGAAAAGAAAAAAACTTGGACTCTTGTACCTAGACCAAAAGACAAGAATCTGATTGGTACTAAGTGTGTTTTCAGAAACAAGATCAATGAAAAAGGTGAAGTTTCCAGAAACAAAGAAAGATTAGTATGTAAAGGATATGCTCAAGAAGAGGGTATTGATTATGGAGAAACTTTTTCTCCTGTTGCAAGACTTGAAGGAGTCAAAACTCTTCTGGCATATGTTGCATATAAAGGATTCAAGGTATACCAAATGGATGTAAAATCTGCATTCCTGAATGAAATTCTTGAGGAAGAATTCTATATTGAGAAACCTGAAGGTTTTCTAGATCCTAACAAAATAAATATAGTTTGCAAATTGTACAAATACTGCATGGTTACCTAGTAAGTATTGGATTTCAGAGAACTAATGACAATAGTAGCTTGTACATGAAAGAAGGACCTTAGAAAAAGATATTATTAGTAAAGATATTTTTTGGTGATATATTGTTTACTGGATATGATGATTTATGCAAAGCATTCTCTGAAGCTATGAGTAAGGAATTTGAGATGTCTATGTATAGTGAAATCAAGTTCTTTGTTGGTTTACAAGTTTATCAGATGGAGGATGGTATCTACATTACTCAGTCTAAATACATCAAAGAGATACTGAATAAATTTAGAATGGAAGACTCCAGGCCAATTGGAACACCAATGTCTACTGGACATAATTTTTCTAAGGATGATGACTAAAAGGAAGTAAATCATACTACCTATAGATCCATTATTGGTAAATTTCAATATGTTGTTCACACTAGATCTGATATTGCATTAGCATTTGGTATTTTTGTAAGATTTTCAGCTAATCCTAGAGAGAATCATTTGATGGCTATCAGAAGGATTCTGAGATATGTTAAGGGTAATGAAGAGTATGGATTATGGTATAAGAAAGGAGGAAAAATTGATTTGAAAACTTTTACTGATGCTGATTGGGCAGAAAGTGTTGATGACAGAAAGAGCACAAGTGGTGGAGCATTATTACATGGTAAGAGGTAAGTCTCCTAGACAAGAAAGAAATAAATTTCATTTCTCGGTCTACAGCAGAGGCAGAGTATGTTGCTGCAGTAGTGAATTCTTCAAATATTATATGGTTCAAACAACTTTTGTCAGGTATGAAGGAGGAAATCAAAGAAATAGTTATTATCTACTGTGACAACACTAGTGCTATTAATATTTCAAAGAACCTTGTGATGCATACTAATACTAAGTATATTGCAATAAAGTATCATTTCTTGAGAGAATTGGTCCAGGAAAAGGAAGTAAGGTTGGAATATGTGAATACTAAAGAACAAATTGTAGACATATTCACAAAACCATTACCTAAGGATACATTCTTGTATCTTAGAGGAAAGCTAGGGGTGATTCCTCTAACTGAGGCTCACTAATAGATAGATTAGTGATGCATCAACCGAGCTACAAAAAAAATTTAACATGTTGATATAGATTGTTAGATCTCATTGCATATGAATCAGTACAAATAGGTACATTACAACTTCATTTGATGTGTATTGATAGTGTCTTTGGCATTGGTTATCAAAGAGGGAGAGATTATTGATGTCATACCAAAGAAATTATTGAAGGAAAGAGATTATTGATGATAGAGGGAGAAATTTTATTAGAAACAAAGATTAATGTTAAAGGGAGAAATCTGTATGTTAGTGATTGTGGAGACAGAGGGATTTTTTGGATGAGAATCAGAATGAATTTAAGGACATTAATAAAATTTAATTCTTGTGTTTGTTCCTCTATAATTATTTGTATTATGACATGTTGTGTTTCCATCAATGCCAAAGAGGGATATTGTTGATGAAAATTATTCAATTGTGTATTATCATTGATGTTTACACAAATATAGTGATGTTACACAAATGTCTATACCCAAACTTAGCAGAGTCAGTGTATTCCAAGTTCTCTCAGGCATTGAAGAAGACCAAAGTGATTTTTAGTTCTAACTGATTTCACTCAGGCATTACAATATTGGTTGGACATTGAAGGATTGTTGTATTAACCAAGTTATGCTTTTAGTGTGAGCCGACTAACAAAAGTTTACATTTTATGGTTAATTGGTTATATGCAGCTGACGGACTTAAGTTTTATTATTTATTTGAAAAGTTATTCAAGCCAACTTAACAAGGCCTATCATATATATACAAGGCCAAGATTTGATTGAATGTGTGAAAGGTGTAAGAGATTTATGTGTGTCATATGAAGAGTGGAGGAGAAATCAAATGGTATTCTGATCAAGTATAGAACATACAGAGATGCAACAGAATATTTGATTTGTGAGGATCAAGTTATTAAAGAAAGAAAAGACATCTGAATCAGAAAATAAAGTTTCTTCGAAAAATAGGTCAATCCATTGTTACTCACTAACAATTTTAGTAGTGATCCAAAATCTCTATATAGAGTAGACTTAACAGTCTTTTTTAAATCCTCTCACAAGGTGACATTTCTACATTGAAGTGTTTGAAGACCTCTAACAAGGCCACTCCTTACAGGGTGATTAACTCCTCTAATAGGGTCACACCTAATAGTATGTTATTGTAACCTTTAAGAGAGTTGGCTCCTAACAGGGCTCACTTCAAAAGAGTGAAAAATAGTGACTAGTTGCAATTGGTGGTTTTTTGCAAATTGGGTTTCCATGTTAAATCTTGGTGTTATTTGTGTACATGTTATTTTCTTTATGATTTATGTTTCTACATTTAATCAGTAAAGGATAATAATAGGTAATATCTTGAATTTTTTTTTGTTAACCAAGTGACAGTTGAATATTTGTGTTAACTGAGTAACAGTGATAAGTTTATTTTAGACATCTAAGGGACTTGGATATTTTTTGTGGTAACTGATTCACCCCTCCCCTCTCAGTTACTGAACTCATTTCCAATACCTAATAAAAATCCCCATTCTCAAGTTCAACTTTCTAAAGATCCTCAAAATGAATCTTTTCATAATCTCCAAAGTATTATTCATGATCAGGACTTTACATGTACATTTTCAAGATGGTTTCTCTTCTAGCCCTTTGGGTAATACTTCTTCTCCATCACCTAAAAAGGATGAGATTACTAATTCTTCTAATATTTTTCCTACTATTCCTCCTTATACCACACATGATCATCCACCTCAAGTTGAATCATCTTCTCCCTCTACACAAAAAGCTACCTATACTATGGGATATGATATCAAGACTCAACAAGGTTATAAAGGTTTAGGACTTGGTATTAATGAACAAGGTATTACAATTCCTATTAATCCTCCTCAATAAAATAAAAAAGGTAGTTTAGGTTTCATTCCAACCACTAATAATTCTCTAAACCATTTTCCTAATGATCATGTGATAGAATCATACAATTCTCCTCAACCTCCTTTGATTAATAATCTCAAACCAATTGCATATTCCTTTGATGACTATCAACATCTTGATTTTGCTCCACCAATAATAAGATGATGTTAATTTTTCCTCACACAATGATTGTAAATAACATCATGTTCCTCCTTTTGATCATTTTTCTCCATATTCATCCCAACCAAGACCCCCTCTTGCCATTCTTTTTCCCACTTTAACTAATATTATATCATATTATGGTGATCACTTAGCCTTAGAAAAAAGAATCTATTGGAGTTTCAAGTAGAATCCTAAGAATGTATTCCTTATAGAAACCTTTCTAGACATCAAATACCTATTAAAGGTGAATTATTGTGTTTTTACCAGCATAGCAACAAAAATTTACATTTTTTAATGTATTAAGTTTAGACAATTTATTCAAGAATACATTGATAGAAGTCTTATTAATTCCACACTGGATATTATATGTTTTATTCATAGAAAATTTTACAATTAGTCAACTTGAGGTAAAAATTTGAACTTCTTATCAACCTTTTAGGTATATTTAAAATTTTTTCTAAGCGAGTCCTTGGTCTGCAAGCTTCAAAAAGGTCATGTGTAAATTTTGAGACCCTTGTTTAAAGTCTTCAAGTGTAAATCCTATTTTAAAACCCTAAGTGTTGGAGCGGTTTCTATTTTTACATTACCTTTTTCATTACTTAATTTATGTGTCTACCATGTGTTTATTAAGCGGGGCCATGTTCAATAGTTTCTAAGTCTCTGGCATTTTAATTTTTCCTAATTTTGAGAGCCTGTAAATATTTTATTCATTTCAAATCATGTGTCGAGCAAGTTCCTTTTGATCAAATAGTTCACGCATTCCCTTCAGATGAAGATGATCAAAATATATTCTTTAAGGCATTGCTCCATGAAGCCACCTATATTTGGCATGACCGACTATAGTTGAAATACAAGTCCAAGATCACCATAGATCCTTTTTGATCTAATGGTCCACACTTTGCCTTAGGATGAAAGATGTAGGAAGTTAACCTTTAAGGATTTGTGTGGTAATGACGCATGTCCAAGTGGGTCCAATCATGGTCATAAAGTTAAGGTTAAATAAAGGACAAGAAAGATCTAATCCAATGGTAGTCGCAAAGCCTTAAAATTAATATGATGGTGAAATAACCATTAAGGGAAAGCGCCATTGTGACACCTAGAAACTAGTGGCCCTAGCATTGTAATTTAGAACAAAATAAATCATCAAGATCTTCATAAATATCTAATGGCTGGCACTAAAATTCAAATACTAGATGAAAGGAGGTTAAGCATTAAGGGAACACATCGTGGTGATGCGTGTCCCACTAAGAAAGTTGAGAGCATCATAGGTAGATAGTTGGTTTATTAAATATAAGATAGGTTAATAAAGATCCAATGGCTGGCATAAAGCCTTTCATCAAAAGTAATGTGGATTTAACCATTGTGGCATTGTGCGGTGCCACCATGTCTCTCTATAGGATCAAAGCCATGGGTTATAAAGTTAGATAAAGGCAATAAAGACCATGAAGACCAGATGACTGGCGCTAAGCCTTGAGCATAAAGTGATAGATATATAACCTTTAAGGAAACATGTCATGGTGACGCATGTCCAAAATGATGGGACCCTTTAGCAATGTAAAGTAGGGTAAAGAGAAAGAAAATACATAAAGATCTAACGGTGGGCATAAAGCCACATATCAAAACTGTCTAAAACATAATCTTTGAGGGAACGCACCATTGTGACACATGTCTAAGGAGATGAACGTTATAAAAGACTTGTTGTGCACCGTCCGATGTAAAGGAAACTTGTCAAGATTGGTGGTTATGTTTCAAAGTGCTAAAGTAATAGTTGTGAACCATTATCCATGAGATTTCAAACTTAGATGAAGTAATGGCAAACGTGTGTTTCTCCACAGTGAAAATTTAATTCTCTGAAGTGATGGGATAGTTATTTGATTGATCATGAAAATCTTATTTGGCATAATTATCAGAGTTGTGGAGCGAAACAAAGTTACAAAGATCGCATGCAAACTTCCAAGCTATCTATAGAATGGGTAATCTTCTAATACTAGTGTTTCTAAGTTCTAAGAGATTTGAAGAAATATTAGGGTTTGCAATAAAAGTGTTATGTTCTTGAAATTGTTGAATTATTATACTTTTAAAACTCTAATTTCAATATGCCTCCCAGAAGAGAGTTTAAGGATAAAATAGATTACAAGGATAGAAATGTATGTGATGACCTAATACAACAATTGACTATGTCAACTAATGATTCAAAAAAATAAAGGAAATAGTTCCCAAAACCCCACGTTTGAAAATTGGCAAAGGTCTGTATGATTTGGGTCAATGGGTTAGATATGCAAATATAGGTATGACTGGTCTATCTCTGTTTAAGGTAGTTTTCAGCAAGAGAAATGCCTATGCCCAAAATAGTAATGTATGGCAGTTTAATGTACGTAAATTAGTGGTGCTTGGAGTTTTAATGGACATAGATATGCTTATGCAGATAGCTGACAAGCATGAAAACATAGCTAGAGTGGTTAGGTACAAGGATGTACACATTATGATCAATGTGACTGCAGAATAAATTGGAGAAGTTTTTAGGTTGAATGATGAGGATACCCCTATGGATAAGATCAATTTCAGTGAGTTTACAAAGATATATCAAGCCCAAATGAATTATTTTAGAAGTGAATCCTTAAAAGAATTTTTTTACAAAGCTAGTGATTTTATTATGGTAGGGCAAAACAACAAAGAAGTCTTTAAAATTGATTACTTTACTCCAAAATACAGAGGAGTATATAGGGGTCTGTGTCAAATATGTGTGGATGATGAAGAAAAGGAGATGCACATCCATTATATGTTCATGATGGTTTAAATTTTGCATCCTCATCTAGGAGTAATGTTTTATTTTGATCCATACATTGCAGACCTAATACATAAGGGTTTGATAGGCATCAAGAACAAAAAAGTGGCCAAACCTTTTGCATGGTACTCCAAGTTGATGCACATGTTTTTGTTTAAAGGGGCAGATTAATTTGAAAAAGAAATGAACTTGATGAGATTCAAGGATGATGAGGATATGCTAGTACAATTTTGGAAAGCAGATATGTCTTGGGATAACAAAGATGCAAGTTATATCACATTTGATAGATGTTTTGCTGCCAGACTTATGGCATTATTGCTGTCTTGTGATCCTAGAATTCTTGTGTCACTTTTACAACTCTTGAGGCCAAAGGAATATAATAAAGAATATAGTACATAATTGGGGTGATGTTATTCTTTACCCAGTATCAATAATATTCAGAGTTTATGGCTTCAAAGGAGTCCCTAGTATATTACCTTACAGAGTGCCTGTTAAGATGGGATTAGTAGAAATAATAAGGCAGATTGGAGGCTTACAAGAAGAAGCACTAATAGGAAGAGGGAAAGGAACTATTTTCCCCAAAATTAGGGCTAACCATAAATTCATTATCACAAAGGGAGGATGGTAGCACCTGCAAACATATTTGGCTCCTTACAAGTTAAATACTGCAATATCAAGATGTGTTGATCCAGAAGCATTTATCAAGGATATGTTCAGGGAGAAGACAAAGTGCTTAGTGTTGAACCATCAATTCAACTTTCATGGAGATGTGATTAGAAATTAATTTGATCTGATAGAGAAAGAGATCATAAAGGAAAAATGACTAGCATATAAGAAAATCCTAGATTTTGTACAACATTTTGATAAGTCGTATGATCCCTTGAAACATTTTTCAGCCATGGGCTAAAAAGACTGATTCTTTAATGGAGATGTTTGAAGACATCATGTAGGCATTAAACCAGAAAAGGGCTATCATCTTACAAACAGAGCCAGAGAGGGACAAAGCAATGTTGTAAGGATAGTTCCTATTAAGAATGTCCCACTAGGAAAGTATGTGGTATACCAAAGGAGAGGGTATAGTATAGTCCTACCAGAAGCTGAAAAGACCCTCAATCCAAAACAGAAAAGGCCACTAGAATCAAGCACTCAATCATTTCCATCCCCAAAAAGGAAAAGGGTACAACAACAAAAACAACAAAAACAACAACAACAACAACAACAACAACAACAACAACAACAAAAAAAAACAACATGAAAATATCTACTCTCCTTCCCAATCTCTAATGCATATAGATGAGCAAGTTGTAGAAGAACAATTGTTAAAAATGTGAAATGATGGATAAATATATGTCACAGCCCAAGAGCTATAAAAAGGAATGCCTAAAGCTCCAAAACATGCTACATTGGATCTGACAATTGCAGAATATGTTGGGAAGGAATTAGACCCCTTAACACAATAGGCTAGTGAGAAGATTCTTTCTAATGATAGTTTTGTCAAAGCTATAACTTTTTTGCGATTCTTATGGAGAATCCACATGAGTGAGTTCAAAGAGAAGTGCCAACAAAAGCATGAGGAACAACCTAGAAGGAGTAAAAAGGAAATTGAGAGTGAAATAAAACAAGAAATGAAATCTAGATTTGAGAAGATAACTCCTAAAGAAGGGAGAGAATTGCTCAAAAAGGAAGGAGTATTAATACTTCCAGAATGGGATATTACAAATGCTATTGTTTTTTATGCTGTGAGAAAGGAGACCAAAATTGTCCATGCTACTAAGGTAGAGTAAAAACAAGCATCCAAGGGATTAAAATTCAGTGAAGATCATGCAGCACTTGTTATGTGGCAAATAAAAAAGATCCATAATGAATCTGGTGGAGATGATCATGCCGAACATGTAGGTAGTCTCATGGTAAGAAGAGTAGCACACACCTCAGGGATAGAAGCAGCTGGCCTTACTCTGGAATCAGAAACATTTAGCATGAAATTAGTTGAGAAACAGGAAGAAGACATCAAAATCTTAAGAGAAAAATCTGAGATAGTTATGGAGGCTTATAATGATGAAGTGATAAAATCTATTGAAAAGGATAAAAAGATTGCTATCCTTGAAGGTAAACAAATAGCTCAGTTTTTTCCTCAAAGAATGATTACACAGGATCTTCACCAGCCCTCATCATCAAGTCCAATTATAACTTATCCCCTTTCTCCCATGCCATCAAGTCCCACTACACAGGCAGACCTAGAATTAGAAAGGGAAAGGATAATTGTTGAGAGGACTACGTTGGAACAGTCCAGAAAAAAGTAGGATGAAGACTGTGCAACTTTCAAAGAAGCAAAGGCATGGATACAAAAAATGTATGATGATAAAATACATGCAAATTTCATCCAATGCACTCAGGATTTAAGTCCCGCTCCCATTTATTTACAAGGAATGAAGATTGTCAGCATATTGGATGAATTTAATATAGACAAGAATAAGTGGGATCCAATAATGGATAGATGGAAAGGAAATAGGGAAGAATTGAAATTATTCTATTCTACATCCAAAGAAGAAAATAATGTTGATATCATATTGACTAGCACTTATAAATGTTTCAAATTACTAATGGACTTGGACATCAAGAGGAGCATCATTTTGAGAGAGGTAGAAACTTTGAGGAAAGAATATTCAAAGGATCATTATGATATGTTTCCTAAATTGTTCAAGAATAATGGTGAAATAGAAAAATGAACCACTATGGACGTGACAAATGAATGAGGCTTTGGCAATAAGGACCAATAGTGTTATTACTTTGGAAAGCACACTTCTGTTTGTCCAAACTGTCAAAATCATTAGTAAAGCCAAGTCATTCTTTGAATTTAGGAAATATGAAGCTAAGAAATCCAGTGTTAGTTGGAATGAAATCAACAGAAAAATGGATGAAGCCATCAGCTTCGCTTGGTCAAGTGATGAGGTGTATACGTCATGGAAAGATAGATATAATGCAGTTAATCAAGGAGAAGGTGATGATGTATAGAAGATAACAAGTGGCAGTGCTTCCTAATTATTTAATAAGATAGATAAAGTTAAAATTTCCTACATCAATAAGATCAAGGATGAAAAATTCCAGATGGAAGCTACCAAACTACCTTAAAGCAGTTGTAGATACCCAGGCGGTCAAAAGACAAAATACTTTGAATATATTTTAAAAAAATTGGTTATCACTTAACTTGCTATTTTGTATTTTTCTAGAGTCATATGTTTTTCCTCATTCTATTCGATCCGTATCTTGTTGCAATCCTATTATATAAAAGGATTCCCAAGATCATTGGAAGCGGCTGGAAATTATGTATTGAAAATAGTTTGCAAGGTCTTAGTTAGGGAATTATAGTAGAACTTTGTACTAGATAGGAGAATATAAAAATAAATTTGAAAGATCTCTTGCAGATTACTAAAGAGGTTATCTCTCAGTACATCTTGTATACAAGAGTATGATTCTCTAAACTTAATATAAAGATCGAAATTCCAATCTCTCTTGTGTCATATTGTCTTGTGAGTTATGAATTTTTTGATTCGTTAGCATAGAATTTCTCTGTGTTTATGTACTTATTTGAGAGTTGTGATCAAGGATAAGATTAAATGATTCCTTTATTAATACATAGATTCATTTGACATATTATAGGATTTTATGAGTATTATGGGTTTGGGATATTTGTGTTTATGACCTAGAATATTTGATGAATATTGATTTCAATATATTGTATTTGAGTTAGAGAGTAGCCCAACGGATAAAGCACTAATCTAAAACTAAAAGATAATTTTTATTGCACATCTGGTTTCATATTGGCTGTTGTTTCTTTATAAAAAACATAAAATCCATTAAGTCTATATTTGTATAAGTTTGTTGTGAGTTCCTATCTCATGCTCCATTTCATGGTTGATGTTCATGAATGGGTAATTATCCAGTTATATAGTATCTCATGGTTATGTTGAGTTGTTGTTAGATTACTACTTAGATGAATACCATATAGAAATATCTCAAGGTATTATAGGGTATCCCCCCTTGGTATAGAAGAACCTAAAGAGAAGAAGTATTGTAAGAGTGCTTGTTAGTTGGTCCTTTTCTTGGATGGAATAGTATTTGGATTTGGCTTCTCCATAAAACTAGTTAGAAGAAGAAAAGGTTTTTGTGTTTTGTTGCAACATAAAAAGTAACCAACAAATGGTGACTCTACCAAGGTCTCGTGGAATTACATTGTAGTAAATGAGTAAGGTTTTTAAAGTTGAGCTAGACTCCTGCCCTTCTTACTTTTCATACTAGTTAGTTGACCATTGAAATATGAAGTTTCATCTTTCCATGTCCCAGTGATTTATATTACCATTGAAAGTGTATCGGGATAGTGCTTAGACCCTTGTTCTTATTTGTCATCCTGTGAAGTCCTTTCATAGAAAAATATTTATTACTCAGAGTTAGTGTGTATTTTCCTAGCTATTTGTTCGGTGGTGACTCAAAGGAATCTCTACATCAATGCTAAGTTATATAATCAATTGATACACCATTATCTAGCTATGAGTTATAAAAATACCAGATCCAAGATGAAGAATAATCGTAAGAATGAGTTGGAAGGTGAAATTACATCTACCTCCAGAGAGGGCCAAAGCAATGTTGAGTAGGATAGTTCCTATTAGGAATGTCCCACCGGGAAAGTATGTTGTATACCACAGGAGAGGGTATAGTAAAGTCCCACCAAAATCTGAAAAGACCCTCGATCCAAAAGGGAAAAGGTCAGTAGACTCAAGAAATCAATCATTCTCATCCACAAAAAGGAAAAGGGTAGAAGAAGAAGAATAAAAAAGACAACATGAAAATATCTACTCTCCTTCCCAATCTCCAATGCATATAGATGAGCGGGTTGTAGTAGAACAATTGTTACACTTGGGAAATGTTGGACAAATATATGTCATAGCCCAAGAGCTACAAGAAGGAATGCCTAAAGCTCCAAAACATGTTGAATTAGATCTGACAATTGCAGAATATTCTGGAAAGGAATTAGACCCCTTGACACAACAGGATAGTGACAAGTTTCTTTCGGATGATAGTTTTGTCAAAGATAGAGAAGTTTTGCAATTCTTATGGAGAATCCACAATAGTGAGTTCAAAAAGAAGTGCCAAAAAAAGAATGAGGAACAACCTGCAAGGAGTAAAGAGAAATTGAGAGTGAAATACAACTAGAAATTATATCTTGATTTGAGAAGATAACTCTTGAAGAAGGGAGAGAATTGGTCAAAAAGGAAGGAGTATTAATACTTCCAGAATGGGATATTGCAGATGCTATTGTTTTTGATGTTGTGAGAAAGGAGACCAAAACTGTCCATGCTACTGAGTCAAAGGAAAAAAAGCATCCAAGGGAGTTAAATTTAGTGAAGATCATGTAGCCCTTGTTATGTGGCAAATAAAAAAGAAGATCCATAAGACATCTGGTGGAGATCATCATGCCAAACATGCAGGTAGTCTCATGGTAAGAAGAGTAGCAGACACCTCAGGGGTAGAAGCAGTTGGCTTTAGTCTGGAATATAAAAAATTTAGTATAAAAGTAGCTGAGAAATAGGAAGAACAAATCAAAATCCTGAGAGAAAAATGTGAGATATTAGTTATGAAGGCTTATAATGATGAGGTGATAAAATCAATTGAAAAGGATAAAAAGATTAATGTCCTTGAAGGTAAACAAATAGCTTAGTTTGTTCCTCAAAGAATGATTACACAAGATCCTCACCAAGCCTCATCATCAAGCCCAATTATAACATATCCCCCTTCTCTCATGTCATCAAGTCCCACTACATAGGAAGACCTAGAATTAGAAAGGGAAAGGCTAATTCCAAAGAGGACTAAGTAGGAACAGTCCAGAAAAAAATGGGATGAAGACTGTGCAACTTTCAAAGAAGCAAAGGCATGGATACAACAAAGGTATGCTGATAAAATACATGCCACTTTCATGCAATGCACTCAGGATTAAAGTCCTACTACCATTTATTTACAAGGAAAGAAGATTGTCAAGATATTAGATAAATTTAATGTAGATAAGGACAAGTGGGATCCAATAATGGATAGATGGAAGGGAAAGAGGGCATAATTGAAATTCTTCTATTCTACATCCAAAGAAGAAAATAATGTTGATATCATATTGACTAGCACTTATAAATGTTTCAAATTACTAATGGACTTGGACATCAAGAGGAGCATCATTTTGAGAGAGGTAGAAACTTTGAGGTAAGAATATTTGAAGGATCATTATGAGATGTTTCCTAACTTTTTCAAGAAGAATTGTGAAATAAAAAATGAACCATTATGGATGAGACAAATGAATGAGGCTTTGGAAATAAGGACCAATAGTGTTATTACTTTGGAAAGCACACTTCAATTTGTCCAAACTGTTGAAGTCATTAATAAAGCCAAGTCATTCTTTGAATTTTGGAAAGATGAAGTTGAGAAATCCTGTGTCAGTTGGAATTAAATCAACATAAAAAAGGATGAAGTCATTAGCTTCACTTGGCCAAGTGATGAGGTGTATACATCATGGAAAGATAGATATAATGCAGTTAATCAAGGAGAAGGTGATTATGTATAGACGATAACAAGTGGCAGTGCTTTCTAATTCTTTAATAAGATAGATAAAGGTAAAAGATCCTACATCAATAAGATCAAGGAAAATAGATTCTAGATTGCAGCTACCGAACAACCTTAAAGTAGTTGCAGATGCCCAGGCAGTTAGAAGACAAAATACTTTGAATATATTGTAACAAAAGTGGTTATCACTTAACTTGCTATTTTGTCTTTTTCTAGAGTGATTTGTTTTGTCATCATTCCAATTGATTTGTAGCTTGTTTCAATCCTATTGTACAAAAGGATTCCCAAGATCATTGGAAGGGGCTGGAAAATTTGTATTGAAAACACATTTTGCAAGGTTTCAGTCAGGGAAATAGAGTAGAAGTTTGTACTAGATAGGTGAATATAGAAATAAAGTTGAAAGATCTCTTGAAGATTATTGAAGAGGTTATCTTTGAGTACATATTGTATACTAGAATATGATTCTCTAGACTTAATACAAATATTCAAATTCCAATCTCTCCTATGTCATATTGTCTTGTGAGTTATGAATTTTTTTATTTATTAGCATAGAATTTCTCTGAGTTTATATACTTACTTGAGAGTTTTGATCAAGGATCAGATTAAATGATGCTTTCATTAATACATAGATTAATCTCACATATGCTAGGATTCTATGTGTAGTATGGGTTTGGGATATTTGTATTTATGGCCTAGAATCTTTGATGAATATTGATTTCAGTACTATATTGTATTTGATTCATAGAGTATCCCAATGGATAAAGCACTGATCTAAAACTAAAAGTTTCTTTATTATTGCACATTTAGTTTCATATTGGCTATTTTTCCAATATAAACAAACATAAAATCCATTAATTCTATATATTTATAAGTTTTTTGTGAGTTCCTATCTCATGATCCATTTCATGGTTGATGTTCAATGGGTAATAAGCCAGTTATCTAGTATCTTCTGGTTATGTTGAGTTGTTGTGAGATTACTTCTTAGATGAATACCATATAGAAATATGTCAAGGTATTATAGGGTATCCCCCCTTGGTATAGAAAAACCTAAAGAGTAGAAGTATTGTAAGAGTGCTTGTTAGTTGGTCCTTTTCTTGGATGGAATAATATTTGGAGTTAGCTTCTTCGGAAAACTAGTAAGAAGAAGAAAATGTTGTTGTGTTTTGTTGCAACATAAAAAGTAATCAACAACATGGAAACTCTGATGGGGACTCGTGGATTTACATTGCAGTAAGTGAGTAAGGTTTTTCAAGTTGAGATAGACTCCTGGCTTGCTTACTTTTCATACCAGTTAGTTGACCATTCAAATATAGAGTTTCATCTTTGCATGTCCTAGTGATTTATATTACCATTGAAAGTGTATCGGGATAGTGCTAAGACCCTTGTTGTTATTTTTTATCCTGTGAAGTCCTTTCATAGAAAAATATTTATTACTCAGACTTGGTGTCTATTTTCCCAGCTATTTGCTAGGTGGTGACTCGAAGGAATCTCTCCATCAGTGTTGAGTTATATAATCATTTGATACACCATTATCTAACTATGATTTATAGAAATACCAGATCCAGGATGAAGAATCATCCTGAGAATGAGTTGGAAGGTGAAGTTCCATCTACCTCCATAGAGGGAAAAAGAAATGTTGAGTAGGATAGTTTCTATTAGGAATGTCCCACTAGGAAAGTATGTGGTATACCAAAGGAGAGGGTATAGTACAGTCCTACCAAAAGCTAAAAAGACCCTCGATCGAAAGGGAAAAGGCCACTAGACTCAAGCACTCAATCATTGCCATCCCCCAAAAGAAAAAGGTTAGTAGAAGAAGAAAAACAACAACAACATGAAAATATCTACTCTCCTTCCCAATCCCCAATGCATATAGATGAGCAGGTTGTAGAAGAACAATTGTTACAAATGGGAAATGCTGGACAAATATATATCACATCCCAAGAGCTACAAGAAGGAATGCCTAAAGCTCCAAAATATGTTGCATTGGATCTAACAATTGTAGAATATGCTGGGAAGGAATTAGACCCCTTGACACAACAGACTAGTAACAAGTTTCCTTTTTATGATAGTTTTGTCAAAGTTAGAGAATTTTTGCAATTCTTATGGAGAATCCACATCAGTGAGTTCAAAGAGAAGTGCCAATGAAAGCATGGGGAACAACCTGCAAGGAGTAAAGAGGAAATTGAGAGTGAAATAAAATAAGAAAAAATATCCAGATTTGAGAAGATAACTCCTGAAGAAAGGAGAGAATTTGTCAAAAAGGAAGGAGTATTAATACTTCTAGAATGGGATATTGCAGATGCTATTATTTTTTTATGTTGTGAGAAAGGATACCAAAAATGTCCATACTACTGAGGTAGAGGCAAATCAAGCATCCAAGGGAGTAAAATTTAGTGAAGATCATGCAGCCCTTGTTATGTGGTAAATAAAAAAGAAGAGCCATGAGGCATCTAGTGGAGATGATCATGCCGAACATGCAGGTAGTCTCATGGTAAGAAGAGTAGCAGACACATAAGGGGTAGAAGTAGCTGAACTTACTTTTGAATCAGAAAAATTTAGCATGAAAGTAGCTAAGAAACTAGAATAAGAGATCAAAATCCTGAGATAAAAATGTGAGATAGTTATGAAGGCTTATAATTATGAGGTGATAAAATCTATTGAAAAGGATAAAAGGATTGCTATTCTTGAAGGTAAAAAAACAACTTAGTTTTTTCCTCAAAGAATGATAACATAGGATCCTCACCATCCCTCATCATCGAGTCCAATTATAAATTATCCCCCTTCTCCCATGCCATCAAGTCCCATTACACAGGCATACTTGGAATTAGAAAGGGAAAGGCTAATTGCTGAAAGGACTAAGTTGGAACAGTCTAGAAAAAATGGGATGAAGATTGTGGAACTTTCAAAGAAGAAAATGCATGGATATGTAACAAAGGTATGCTGATAAAATACATGCCACTTTCATGCCATGCACTCAGCATTTAAGTCTTGTTGCCATTTATTTACAAGGGATTGTTAGCATATTGGATGAATTTAATGCACATAAGGATAAGTGGGATCAAATAATTGATAAATGGAAGGGAATGAGGGCATAATTGAAATTCTTCTATTCTACATCCAAAGAAGAAAATAATGTTGATATCATATTGACTAGCACTTATAAATGTTTCAAACTACTAATGGACTTGGACATCAAGAGGAGCATCATTTTGAGAAAGGTAGAAACTTTGAGGAAAGAATATTTGAAGGATCGTTATGAGATGTTTCCTAACTTGTTCAAGAAGAATGATGAAATAAAAAATGAACCATTATGGATGAGGTAGATGAATGAGGCTTTGGAAATAAGGACCAATAGTGTTATTACTTTTGAAAGCACACTTCTATTTGTCAAAATTGTTGAAATTGTTAATAAAGCCAAGTCATTCTTTGAATTTTAGAAAGATGAAGTTGAGAAAGTCAGTGTTAGTAGCAATGAAATCAACAACAATAAGGATAAATTCATTAGCTTTGCTTGGCCAAGTGATGAGGTGTATACGTCATGGAAAGACATATATAATGTAGTTAATCAAGGAGAAGGTGATGATGTATAGAAGAAAACAAGTGGCAGTGCTTCCTAATTCTTGAATAATACAGATAAAGGTAAAAGATCCTACATCAATAAGATCAAGGACAACTGATTCCAGATGGTAGCTACCAAACAACCTTAAATTAGTTGCAAATACCCATGCAGTCAGAAGACAAAATACTTTGAATATATTGTAACAAAAGTGGTTATTTTCTATCTTGTCTCTTTCTAGAGTCATTTGTTTTATCCTAATTACAGTTGATTCGTAGCTTGTTGCAATCCTATTCTATAAAAGGATTCCCAAGATCATTGGAGGGGCTGGAAAATTTGTATTGAAAACATTTTGCAAGGTTTCAGTTAGGGAAATATAGCAGAAGTTTGTATTAGATAGGTGAATATAGAAATAAAGTTGAAAGATCTCTTGCAAATTATTGAAGAGTTTATCTCTGAGTACATATTGTATACTGGAATATGATTCTCTAAACTTAATACAAAGATCCAAATTCTAATCTCTTCTGTGTCATATTGTGTTTTGAGTTATGCATTTTCTGATTCATTAACATAGAATTTCTATATGTTTATGTACTTATTCGAGAGTTTTAATCACAGATCATATTAAATGGTGCTTTCATTAATACATAGATTCATCTGACATATGCTAGGATTCTATGAGTAGTATGGGTTTGGGATATTTGTGTTTATGGCTTATAATTTTTGATGAATATTGATTTCAGTATGTTGTATTTGAATCAGAGAGTAGCCCAAGGGATAAAGCACTGATCTAAAGCTAAAAGGTCCTTTATTATTGCACATCAGGTTGCATATTGGCCTTTTTTTTTTCTATATAAAGAAACATAAAATCAATTAAGTCTATATTTGTATAAGTTTGTTGTGAGTTCCTATCTCATGCTCCATTTCATGGTTGATTTTCAATGGGTAATTTTCCAACTATCTAGTATCCCCCAGTTATGTTGAGTTATTGTGAGATTACTTCTTAGATGAATACCATATAGAAATATCTCAAGGTATTATTGTAGACACCTAAAATTTAGCAGGTGTATCTCAAGCATTCAAGATTGCAAATCTCAGCCAAATGCCTTAAAATGTCATCTCAATGCATTAAAATGGATAAAATCAAATGGACATTTATCAAATCAAATGGACAAAAATAAAATCAAATTAAAAGATCAAATAATCATGAAATCAAATAATTGAATTCAAGCCTAAAGGGATTAATCAAATTATGCAATTAATTTTTCAATTGTATAGTTCAAATCAAAAAGATCAAATCCAACCCAATCACCCTTCCATGGCTAAATTAATTAAATGATTGAGTTATTTAATTCCTAATATCTTTG
>MU228256.1:513818-529249 GCA_018584345.1 Thuja plicata
ATGAGGTATTACAATGGCTCTATAAAGAGGATGATAATTCAGCTAATTCCAATGAAAGGGTGCAACATATCAATATCCAAACTGATCAATATGGAAAAGGATTTGATATCATGAAGAAAATGGGTTACAAGGGAAGAGGACCCTTAGGATTTCAACATAGAGGATTATTAGAACCTATTGAACCATTTTTGAGAGCCAAAGAGGAGAAAGCTGGCGTAGGCTTTCAACATAAAGGAGAAAGTTCAAGTCCCATGCATGATTTTCATGCACATATTCATATGGTAGGTTCTGAAAGTGAAGATGATCCTAGGGATTATGAGTGGGATTATTTGTCTGAAGAATCTTGTCATGACATAGAGGTTGATACCATTCACACTTATGCAATTCCTTCTAAAGTTGTGAATCAAGAACATATGGCTCAAGGTTTGAATTCAACTCAAACATCAAGTGAACCTCAACAATTCAACATAGAACAAGAACCTCTTTTCACTCAATGGGTAGGTGAACCTTGGGTACCTTCATGGGTGGGAGATTCTAACCTAGTGTTTAATCCACATGCTTTCTTTCCCATAGAAATCTTAGAGGACTCTGATGAAGAGGATTTTATTCCTTCTTCCATGGACCACCTTGAAGAGGCACATGTCATAGACCATGAAAATACAATGTATGAACCATCCAATGAATTCATGTCCTTAACTCCTTCAAATGAAATCCCATTCAATAAATCTTTGTCCCTAATGCATCCCAAACTTATCGATTGGGATCTGTCCGAGTCAAATGACTTACTCTACTTCCCAAATGAAAATACAATGGCCTTATACCTCAATGCGGTCGAACCCAATTATTCCACCAATTAATTCACTCTAGACATCATGATAGGGGTAGGTGTTCAACCTCTTAATCCAAAAATTGAAGAGAAAATATACAAAAAAATGAGAAGGTCTAGTTGTGAAAACCACCATGTGGCAGTGCTAGACCCAAAAAAGGTAAAAATAAAGGATGTTTCCGAAGGTGAAAACCCAACTGTGGCACCTAAGGGAGAGAGATTGGACACCTTACCAGATCATGAAGATGAAATATCACCTATACTTATTGAGCCCACAGAAAAGGTTAACATTGGAACAGAAAGGGATCCTAAATTCATTCACTTAGCAGCATCTCTGAGTCCTTTGGAGAGAAGAGTTCATTGCATTCTTTCAAGAAAAGAAAATCAAATTTGCATGGTCATATGCTGACATGCCAAGATTAGATCCAAGTTTCATAGTGCATCAATTAAATGTGAAACCAGGGGTTAAGCCCGTAAAGCAGAAGTTGAAAAAAATGCATCCACATATAGCCCTGTTAGTCAAAGCGGAATTGAAGAAATTGCTCAAGGCAGGGTTTATAAGAGTAATAGCATATGCCGAATGGATCTCCAATATTGTACCAGTTACCAAACATGATAAAACCATAAGAGTTTGCACACATTTTAGAGATTTAAACCTTGCTTGTCGAAAAGATGACTTTCCCTTACCTAGCATTGATGCTATTGTGGATCTCACTGCAGGTCATTCTATGCTTTCACTTATGGATGGATTTAGTGGGTATAACCAAATTTGCATAGCACCTGAGGATCAAGAGAAGACAACTTTTACATGCCCATGGGGTACCTTTTGTTGGAATGTAATTCCCTTCAGTCTCAAAAATGCCGGATCCACTTATCAAAAATCCATGACTACCATTTTCCATGACATGATGCACACCTTTAGGGAAGATTATGTGGATGACATTTTAGCTAAGTTGAATAAAAGAAAAGATCATCTATCCATACTTGACAAGATTTTTACAAGGCTATAAAAATTCAAGGTGAGACTTAACCCAAAGAAATGTGCTTTTGGGGTACAATCTGGAAAACTCCTAGGATACATTGTTTCAGCAAAAGACATTGAAGTAGATCCTGAAAAGGTACAAGCAATAATGGACATGGACATTCCAAATAATATTAGTCAAATGAAGTCACTTCAAGGAAGACTTCAATCTATAAGAAGGTTCATTTCTCAATTGGCGGAAAAATCCCTTTCTTTCACCAGATTACTACATAAAGACACTGTCTTCACATGGGATGAGGAGTGTGATAAATCCTTTTCATTATTGAAAGTATACTTGATGAATCCACCTATCTTAATGTCACCAATTCAAGGAAAACCTTTATTACTCTACATTTCAGCAATAGAAAGATCTTTAGGAGTCTTATTGGCACAAGAGGATGATGAAGGAAAAGAAAGAGCTATCTACTGTTTGAGTAGAACCTTGATCAAATATGAGTTAAATTATAGCTTCATGGAAAGGGCTTGTCTAGCAGTGGTATTTTCCTCTCAAAAGTTAAGACACTATATGTTGTTGCATAAGGTGAAAATCATAGCTAAAATTGATCCCTTAAAATACTTACTTAGCAAAACAGCTTTAACTAGAAGGATTGTGAAGTGGGTCATGGTACTTAGTGAATTCAAAATTGAATATGTTGACAAGAAAGAAATCAAAGTTCAAGTTATATCCGATCAATTGGCTGAATATCCTCAAGAATCTACACATCCTATACAACTCGAATTCCCAGATTCTAAAATTGTGAATGTCGAAGCTAAGACATGGACTCTATACTTTGATGGATTGTATACCCAAAATGGCAGTGGAGAAGGCATTCTTTTGACTACACCACAAGGTTACACAATCCCAAAATCTTACAAGTTATTGTTCCCTTGCACCAATAACATAGCAGAGTATGAAGCTTTTGTCATAGGAATCAAGACAACCTTGGAATGGAATGTCATAGAATTACAAGTCTATGGGGACTCTCAATTAGTCATTAATCAAGTTAATGATGAATATAATACTAAGGATGAAAAACTAATGCCTTACAAGAAATTGGTGGATAACTGGAAGAATTATTTTTCTTTGATTACTTTTGCACAAATTCCAAGAGACAAGAATAGAGTAGCAGATGCAATGGCTACTTTGGCATCTTTACTTCAGCTACCCAATCAAAATGAAAAGTATGAGTTCTTGGTGGAAGAATTGGTGAAACCAACATTTGACCTACCTAATACCCAAATTATTGCCCTTTTACATGGACATGATTCTCCATGGTATGGAACCATCTATGCTTACCTCAAAAATCAAACCCTACCTATAGACCAAACCCGTGCTCAAAAGTGAAATTTCATAAGACAAGTCACCCGTTATACTATCCTTTCTGACACATTGTATCGTAAAGGTCTTGAAGGAATACTCCTTAGATGTCTAGAAGAAGATGAATCAAAATTAGCTTTAAAAGACATTGGCGAGGGGATTTGTGGGTCACATTCAAATGGTTTAAACCTAGCTAAGAAAATATTACATATGGGGTACTTTTGGAAAACCTTAGAAAGAGACGCTTGTCAATATATTAAATTTTGTGTGAAATGTCAATACCATGGAAACTTGACTCATGCACCAGCACAATAATTACACCCTTTTGTCACACCATGGCCATTCTATCAATGGGTTTTTGACTTGATTGGCATGATTTATCCACCTTCTTCAAATGAACACAAGTATATCATCACAGTGATAGAATACTTTACTAAATGGGTTGAAGCTGTCCCTTTATCAACTACAAAAGGAAAACAAATTTCCATGTTTATCCTAAATCATATCATTTGTAGATATGGAATTCCTCATGCCATCATTACGGATAATGGAAAATAGTTTAAGAACAAAGATATTGATGAACTTTGTGACACATTCCATATTACACATCACTCTTCATCCATTTACTATCCTCAAGGTAATGGACAAGTAGAAGCTACCAACAAGAACATCCTTAAAATCCTTAAGAGATCCATTTGAAAATCAGGAAAGGATTGGCACCTTCAAATCAATCCAGCATTATGGGCCTATAGGACTAGAATTCGAACCCCGAAAGGAGCTACACCTTTTTCATTGGTTTATGGGGCCGAAGTTGTTCTACCTTTAGAAGTTGAAATACCATCCCTAAGAGTCTCATTGCATGGATTAATAATGGATGAAGATTATAGAGTTTCCCACCTTCAACAATTGGAAATGTTGGAGGAACATCAAACTCAAGCCTGTGATCTTTTGAAAGTGTATCAGAATCAAATTTCCAGGAACTATAACAAGCATATCAAACCAAGAAACTTTCAAATAGGGGATCTAGTATTGAGAGAAAATCCAAAAAATTAGGTTGATAGAGAAAAGAAAGGAAAGTGGGAAGCAAATTGGCTTGGTCCTTTATTCATTGTTTCTTAATTTGGAACGGGGACCTACAAACTGGCTGATTGTGATGGTGATGAATTGCTAGAACCTATCAATAGCATTCATCTTAAGAGGTTCCACAACTGATTTAGAGGAAAGAGTATCAAAATAAAGAGTATAAGTTGAGAGTATCATATGAGTCAAGCATCACCTTTGTACACAAAAAATTCAAAAATACCAAAAAAAATGAGAAAAGTTCAAAATACAAAAAAATTAGAAAATTCAAAAAGCCAAAAAACATTTGAAAAAGAGAAAAAGTGACTTAGTGAAAACCTAGCAATAGGCACCTTGGTAGCAAAAAAAAAAGAAGAGAGAAAAAGAGCAATAATCCCAAGAGGTGAAAACCTGGAAACAGACGCCTTTTGTCCCTTAGGTGTTCCCTAGTTGCATTTGAACATATGGTGGTTCCTCATCTCACTTGTCCATATCCTCATTGCATCTGTCATTTGTGCATCACCTTAATAAAGTCTCAGAGCTGCATTTTGTTGCATTCTAGGTTCAGTTGCCCTACATTTCACATTGATCACATTTATCACTTGGGGGCACACATCATAGATTTTTGTACCTATCAGATTCAATAGTGCAACATTTTGGTCACACATCAGAAGCAAATTTTCAGATTCAGGAGAGGCATTTTAGAACCTTTGACGAATATCATTGTTCAACCCTAAACAGTTTGATCGCATAACACGCTCCTTGAGTTTCATTGACTTATTTTATCAGGATTAAAAATTGACACACCCTAAATGATCAGATTGTTTGGAATTCTTATTTGAAAATCTTGATACATTTCACAAACACTTGGAATTTGGATGAGTTTTTCATTGACTTTTTTGAGTCATGTTCTTTTTAGCTAATCAATGATATTTTGACTAGATTGGCAATGATAGAGACATGATGTTTTCTTAAGATTCTGAGTGACTGTTTTGAGGAAGATTCTTTAACTTGTGTGAATTAGTCTAAGGACATGGTCATCAGAGAGCCATAGAGGACATTCATATGGGACGGAGGGTTAACCTTTGTTTTTTTATGCAAAAGGATACCTTGGATATTTTAGATTTTCCATATCTTAAATACCAACATCCACTTGCAAAATTGAATCTGATTAAACCGATATTCATACTCCCATAGTTGGTCATTCAACTAGTGAGGGTTGTACTTGGTTTTGTAGAAGGGGTTACCACATGAAGGAAAGTCATATTCATATTCTTATGGTCGCAGTGGCACCAGTAAGGATTGTATCGACTCCTAGTTCCACAACGCTCTATGATGAAAATATATCTCAATTTGCATTTCTTTCGCAAACCTCAAGGACAATTAGTTGCATTGAATCTTCATGTTAGATTAATTGCATGTTGCATTTTAGCTTAAATTCCTTCTCCAAAGCTTAGTTCTCAAATGGATTTTCATTCTAGTAATTTTCCAAGTTAAAGGGGGGGGATAAAAGTTGACAACACTTCATCAATTTATTGGTTTCAAGTCCTCAAAATGAGATTTTCCTTTGCATTCATCATCATTATATATTCATGTCAAGAGACAAACAAGAAAAAGAAACTTTAATCATTATTCATTTATCCATATCATCATTTAGAACTACATATCATAAGTTAAAATGCATACATCCAAAATAAAAAAGATAGTTGCATTTCATTTATCATAAACACTAAAATATTGCATTCATTGCATTGCATAATCCATACATGGTTAAATCAGAAAATCATATAGAGATAAATTGCATTAACATCATTTGCATCCATTTATCTATGTCCTACTCTAAGACATTTTCATCCATAGCATAATAGAAATAAATGCATCATAGAAACATGTAGATATGCATAACAAGAAATCTCATAACATCATCAAAGGAGGAATCAAAAGATCATCATAGATAAATATCCATCATCAATGTCTATAACATAAATTAGTACATCAAAGGTACATCAATATAGTGGTCTGTACATCAAATTTTTGATCAAAAATACATATGATAAATCATCAATGCTATATCCAGATATCATGGATCCAAATCTATCTCATGACCCAGTAGGGGCACCTGATCCATCTCTAGCTAAACCTATGCCTAAACCCCTTGCACCATCAGGATCCCTGTCACTTTCTCTATCCTGTGCACTAGGAGGTGCCTAAATCATGCTCGTACTAGTAGTTAACTGAGCTAGAGTATCGAGAAACTAATGCAACATAGTAGAAACCTGATCCAATCTAGCTATCATTGCAGTCATCCCTACCTATAAACCGCTCACATCCTACACTAAATCATCTGTAATGGGAGGAAATAGAGGTGCCTATGATGCTGCAAGAGCCTGTGGTGCCTGTGGCACTAAGGGTACCTAAGGTATCACTTGTGCTATATTAATCTGTGGATCCACCTGTGGTATCTATCCCTGAACTGGAACCTGTTTGGCCACCTAGACACGTCTATGTCTGTGTCTAGCCCAATCTGTGCCAACTATCAAGGGAGCTTAATCTTGAGCTACCTGTACTTATACTCATCTCTGCCTAGGCTGCCTGAATTTGTAGCCTCAGCCTCTCACATGTCCACCTCTCATCTGAGGTCCTACAACTCACTATACCTAAGGTGCCCTAGGTGCCCTCTGAACTCTACACCTACGAGGTCTATCATTATCATCCCCATCATCACCATCATCTCCATCATCATCTAAGAGCTCATCAACATCAAGAATGGGCTCTGCTAGATCAGTGAATGGAACAAACCGATGTCACAAAAACCACTTGCGATACTCAGCCGACATCCCTACATCTTCCACCTATGTCATTATATCCCATACACCATACCTGAGCTGATCAATCTGCAAACAAGTTGATCGGTAGTCAACCTATGCTCCCCACATTGATCTCTTAGCCTGTACCCTGGCATAGAGTGCTATACCATGTGACATATCCTGCACTTAGCCAAACTGATAGAGTACTCTCCCAAAGAAAAATCTCTCAATGACTAATGGTGATCGGCCTATCATCCATCAAGGTAAAAACATACATGGTAACTCATTGTCATCCTCCCACCACCTCTCACACTACAGATATGGCCTCCATACTACCTGATCGATATCATCAATGGTACATCTCAAAAAATCAACCTTGCCCAGACGATGCTGGAAAACCATGCCATCATATAGAAAAGCATATGGATAACCACGGACCTGTACTCAAGTTGAAACTGGCCTCGTAATAGGAAGATGCTCCCAAGTCCATAACTGTAATAGCACCGCACCTACAAAAATAGTTGCACTACACCAATACACAATCTCGTGAAGATCATGATATAACTAAGGCAATACACAAGAGCCCCAATCCAATCTCTGTGGATGTGCAATCAGTTCCTCTAAACTCTGGCCCCATCCGACCATGAAACCACGACCTCTCCTATCTGGCAAAAGTAATCCCCCAATCACAGCTCCTAATAACACTGGTAAAGTGGAAAAAGAGGAAAACTGTGGCAAAGTAATGCAATCATCATCAATGGTGTTATCTCCAAACACCCGTCTTCATACACTACTATCATACACTGAATCATAATACACCCGCTCTCCATGAGTCAGGATCCTCAATAATCTATACACATCCTCTAACGTAATAGTCATCTCGCCAAGGGTTAAATGAAATGTATTATGGTTAGAGTGCCATCGCTCTACCATAGTTGTCGATAGATCTCGGTTCAACTAAAACCAAGGGAGATCTAATAGGAAACTGAGTCCACATGTCTCAATAGTATGCCGCTCAAGAGGTGTAAGCTCATCTACTAAATAAAAAATTCACAATGCTACACCCTGTACCCGCAACTTGTGGTAATGTTCCTACATTTTGAAACAAAGTGAATCATGTTAGTTTTTCTCTTGGTGAACCATTCTACGTCAATCAAAAAATATTAAATCTATCATTGCTCTAACTTGAGCATATCAACTTATTGCTCCTAACCTCTATATTGTGAGACACAAGGACAATTAATAATATTTTTTAATCATATCTAATTGACCTATCAAACATTCATCATTATGAATTTTCTAATATCCTAAACACTACGTGACATTTTGGATGTACATATTCTAGCTTGGAATCTAATTGGGTCATCTAGATGATCAATTGCAATGATTTCATCTATTTCCTATATCAAATTTCAAATTTAATGGTAGGCGACACTTAGTGTAGGCGGATTTTTAAGCCCCGTGGCTTTTAAATCATTAAAAGTGGCTCTTTACTAATCAGAGGTGGCGCTTAACTAATTAGGTGGTCTTTTACAGTCCTACACAGCTTTTCACAACTCATACGCTGCCTTTAAAAACTAGGGTTTTTCAGGTGGCTCATTACTATTTGGGTTACAATTTTGCCCTAAATCCTATACGGCTAAGGATTGCTCCTACGTGGTTTTTTAATGTGTGGAGGCGGCTTTTCTATGTCTTGAGCAGCATTTTATCTATCTTACACGACATTTTGCTAAAATTTTCCTAGAAAGTATTAAAAACATGTATTAAATGCTATTTAAAGAGAAATAAATGCACTAAGGGAGTTCAAACCACTCACCAGAGGCTCATAGTCAGGATGTCTCTGATATCTACATGCTTGCTCGAACTTGTACTCTCGAATGGGGACCACCATCGCTGTCAATCATCAGAGGCTTAGAGAAAAATCTCAATAGTAAAAAGTGAAAATGAATAGTAAATTTAGGGTTTTCAGCCTATTTAAGCTATTTTAACCTATTTTATGAGATTTTTGACCCAGTCAAACCTAATATGCATATTTTGCACACTCGGGCATTTGATTCAACATCATTCAAACATCATTGTTATAAAAAATGCAATCATCTTGGATCTCTTCTATCAGCATTTTTTATCAAAAACTTTCACCTATGATCAATATGATTTCATTTCCGAGGGGCCATCATCATATCATCTAACTAGGATTCTGCATCATATCTTATATCAAATATGGGGAATTAAAATTTCAAACTTTATCAGAGTTTCATATCAAAGTTTCATATCAGGGTTTCATATCAAAGATTTCATATCAAAGTTTCATATCAGGGTTTCATATCAAATATTTCATATCAGGGTTTCATATCAGCATTTCATATCAAAGATTTCATATCAAGATTTCATATCAAGGTTTCATATCAGGGTTTCATATCAGAATTTCATATCAGGTTTTCATATCAGTCAATCAGCTCATCAGCATCGAATCAATGCTCAAGAGGATCAAGCTTTCTTTGAGTCAATGTGCTTCACACATCAATTCAAAGAGGGGCATTTGTAGACACCTAAAATTTACTAGGTGTATCTCAAGCATTCAAAATTGCAAATCTCATCCAAATGCCTTCAAATGTCATCTTAATGCATTAAAATGGATCAAATCAAATGGACATTTATCAAATCAAATGGACAAAAATCAAATCAAATTAAAAGATCAAATAATCATGAAATCAAATAATTAAATTCAAGTCTAAAGAGATTAATCAAATTATGCAATTGATTTTTCAATTGTATAGTTCAAATTAAAAAGATCAAATCCAACCCAATCACCCTTCCATGGCTAAATTAATTAAATGATTAATTTACTTAATTCCTAATATCTTTGAGACAACCAGCCAATTTTCCCTCCATTTGAGAACACCTCAAAGCTTTTGACTTAACCAAACTTCGATCATGATCAACTCACTCTACCCCCTACCCTTGGGAAAATGCTATAAATAGGAGCCATTTATTTTGTGTTTGGGATCCAATAATTTCAAGAGAAAAAGCATCCTTATTATAGGCATATGAAGAGCATTTGAGAGCTTTTGAGAGTATTTCAGCATTTGCATAACATTTAGTATATCATGTTTAGGAGCATTTGTTGGTTTCTAACATATCTTGGAGCATTTTGAGCATCTTAAGCTAGATTTGAGCATTTATTTTATCATTCATTTCTCATTCTAGGATTGTCCTTGAGAGAGATTAAGCCTGAGAGCTCTCTTAACAAAGCTTGGATAGAGAACTATGAGATGATATAGATTTTTAAGCTTCAATTCTTAGATTAATTTTGTATTTTCTTTCCATAGAATTGTTGTTCTTAATCTTAATTTCATGAAGGTGTAATCTTACACACACAATTATAGGGTATCCCCCCTTGGTAAAGAAAAACCTAAAGAGTAGAAGTATTGTAAGAGTGCTTGTTAGTTGGTCCTTTTCTTGGAAGGAATAATATTTGGAGTTGGCTTCTCCATAAAAATAGTTAGAAGAAGAAAGGGTTGTT
The DNA here is from genome assembly GCA_018584345.1 of Thuja plicata. Lineage (NCBI taxonomy): Eukaryota > Viridiplantae > Streptophyta > Pinopsida > Cupressales > Cupressaceae > Thuja > Thuja plicata. The sequence continues at coordinate 524,373 of MU228256.1, forward strand.
GTGTTTTTTTGCAACATAAAAACTAACCAACAAAACCTTATGTGAAAAATTTGTAAAAATAAAATATGTAGGAAATTGAATGTAGTTTCTAGACTATGAGCCTATTTTTGAAAAAAAAATCTAATTGTTGAAAATTTTAGATTTCAATGCAGTGGTAAGAGAATTTTAGGAAAAAGATAAAAATTATGTGTATGTCTTACCATCTTAATCAAAATCAAATGATGATATATTTTCACAAGACTCTAGATATAAGTAGTAGATTCATGCCTGGATGTGACACATATTTTTGTGTAATTTTTTTAGACACAGTGATCACAAAAGAGACTTCACAAATCAACTTTAAGATTGAATTTCTTAGTTAGAATTCCTTTCACAAGATATTGCTAGAAAACTTCCTTTTCAATATTAATCAATCTTTGCCCGTTAGGATATATCCTTCTGACGTCGGCTCATCAATCCTCCATCACACAATATTTTTCATGGAAATAACTTTGGATTGAATGAGTTCTTGGTCATGATGCCTTTTTCTTGATTTTATTTTTGTGTTTCAATATACCCTCCTCATGATTGCATTGATCATTAATATCTTGGTATATCTTGAATGGTGTTTATTGGAATTTGTGTAATTTACGGTGTGATATATTAGTGATATTTTTAGTGCAATTTTATTTGATACACAATTATGATTATGCATGCCTCACTGCGGCAAGTTTTGTACATATACCTATTGAAGACAATTATTCAATTGTGTATTGTCATTGATGTTACACATGTATTTACACTTATGTAGTGATGTTACACAAATGTCTACATTAAGACCGAGCATAGTTGGGGAATAGAATGAGTTATTTTAGTGTTGACCGAGTTCAGTCGGGCATTGAAGAAGTTTAGTGTTGACTGAGTCACTCGAGCATTTCAGTCATGGTCGGGCATTTAGTGCCAGCCAAATAACAGTGATTTATATTCTATAATTAATTGGTTATATGAGGCCGACTGAATTATGATTTATTATTTATAAGTGTATTCAAGTCAACTTGACAGGGCTTACCATATATATGAAAGGTCAAGTTTGGATTGAATGTGTGAGAAAGAAAAAGAGTGTGAAAAAGAAGTGTGGAATTCTGTGATATGAAGAGTGAAGGTGAAATCAGATAGGACTCTAATTGAGTACATATCACTCAGAGCTGCAATAGAACATCAGATCAGCAAGGATCCAGTCAAAATCATAATAGAGATATGAGTTAGCAAAGATAGTTTCTTACACATACAGGTCAATTCATTGTTACTCTCTAACAATTGTAGCAATGACCTAAAATCCCTTAATAGAGTAGACTTTACAGTCTTTTTGTAAATACTCTCACAAGGTAGCATTTCTATGTTGAAGTGTTGAAGACCTCTAACAAGGCCACTCCTCATAGGGTGATTAAATCCTCTAATAGGGTAACACCTAACAGTGTGTTATTGTAACCTTTAATAGGGTTGGCTCCTAACAGGACTCACTTAGGAAGAGTGAAAAATAGTAACTAGTTACATTGGTGGTTTTTCCCATATTCGGTTTCCATGTTAAATCTTGGTGTCACCTGTGTATATGTTATTTGTTGTATGCTTTATGTTTTTTCACTTAATCTCTAAAGTATAATTGCATTGGATATTATAAAGATTGCTTTGACCCCCGAATTATAGAAGAATATCTTAATTAACCGAGTAACCGTGTTAAAGTATTTAAGACATCTAAGGGACAAAGGATTTGTTTTGGAGTAATTAGTTCACCCATCCTCTCTCAGTTACTTATCTCATTTCCAATAGTTTGTATCATAGCTTCAAGTTCTTTCAGAGAAGGTTTCAAGGCCTAAGCTAAAGATCAGAGATGTCTTACGAATGGAGATCCCAAAGATTAAAAAAAGACAACTTCCTAGCATGGTAGGAGCTGATGAAGCTACATCTATCTACTATTGGAGATGTTGGTTTGCAATTTTCAAAGAAAATATGTGGAACCAATAGGGAATATGACTGTGGAACATATGATGGAATGGAATCTTCATAACTTAATGATGATTGATATAGCTTCTTCACTCAGCTACTCAGAATTTGATGAAGTGAAGGACTTCCCTATAGCCTATGATATGTGGAAGAAACTACAAGACATTCATGGAGGAGATGCAAATGTAAAGAAAGCCAAATTATAAAGTCTAAGAGGGCAATTTTACTAGATGAAAATGAAAGAACCAGAAGACATTACAAGATATAGTGAAAGAATAAAGAAGATTGTGAGTGCCATCAGAGATGCAGGTGGAATAATTGAAGATACAACATTGGTCAACAAGGTACTAAGAACTTTACTTCCTATATATGCTATTAGAGTTTAATCTATTTAAGAGATGAGGTGCAATAAAGATATAACTCTAGATACATTAGTGGCAAGGCTTACAACTTTTGAGCTGGAGAACTTTGACAATTACTCTCCTAGCTCTAGCAATCCTGAGTCTGCATTCAAAGCTAAAATAAACCCTTGTAAGAAGGATAGATACTCAAAAGGGAAGTAGATTGAAAGTGATAGTGATGATGAATCTGATGATGAAGATCTTGATATCATTGAAGCATTGCTTGCGAAAAGAGCCACAAAAGGAAAATACAGAGGAAAGATACCATTTATTTGTTTTTCATGCAATGAGGTTGATCATATTGCTGCAAAGTGTCCAAACAAAGGAGACAAAAATGAGAAAAAATTCAACAAATTCAAAGGCAAAAAAGATTTCAAGGACTACAAAATCTACAAGGATAAAGGTAAGAAGTCTTGTTATATTGCTAAATATTCTGACAATGATGAAGAAGAAGAAATGGTTTATATTGCTATTAAAGATGAGTCAGATGAAGAAGATGAAAAGACAACACTTTTCTCACACATCAATAAAAATGACACATGGATAATTGATTGTGGTTGTTCTCATCACATGACTAGTGATAAGACAAAGTGTGAACATCTTGAACACTACGATAGTGGGAGTGTCAGTTTTGAGAATGATGAACCTTGCCCTATAAGAGGAAATAGTTGCATTATTCTGACAGAAGGAATCAAATTTGATAATGCTTATTGGGTTGAAGGATTGAGGAGAAATCTACTCAGTGTAGCACAGCTAAACAACATTGGCTTCAAGGTACAATTCATGAATGGTAAGGCCAATCTCCTGGATGGTAAAGGGAACCTATTCGAAACTAGCAGACAAACAAAAGGTAATCTATTTTATCTTGATCTCACTGAAGGTTCATTATTTATTGTACTTGAGTAGAAGAAAGCTGGTTATGGCATAAAAGGTTGTGTCACATAAATTTTGATAATCTGGTAAATATAAGAAAGAACAAGATAGTCTGAGGTATTCCTATTTTGAAGAAACCCGAGTTAGCAAGATGTAAACAATGTCAAATTATAAAGATGAGAAAGACAAGTTTCAAAAGCAAGAATTACAATACTGATGAAGTCTTGGAATTGGTACATACTGACCTATGTGGACCAACTAGAACAAAAAGCTATACTGGAGAGAAGTATTTTATTGCATTTGTGGATGATCATTCTACAATGATGACTATCATGTTTCTAAGAGAGAAATCAGAAGCCTTTCAGAAATTCAAATAGTATCTTGAAAGAGTTGAAAAGGAAACATGAAAGAAACTAAAATTCCTATGATCTAACAAAGGAGGAGAATTAATTTCTAATGAGTTCAATGAATTTTGTAATGGGAGAGGAATCAAAAGATGGGTATCTACCCCTGGTACACCACAGTAAAATGGAATAGAAAAAATAAGAAACAAATCCATCATGGATTGTGCCAGAGCCCTAATGATTAAAAAGAATGTTTCTCACAAATATTGGAAGGGGGCCATCAAAACTACAATTTTCACCTTGAACCGAGTTCAACTGAAGAAAGGTAGTAACCAGACACCTTTTGAATTATGGTATGGCTATAAACCTAATGGTTATTATTTAAAAGTATTTGTAAGTAGATGCTACATCTTGAAGGAAGTAATAAAGGGAAAATTAGATGCAAAAAGTGATGAAGGAATATTCCTAGGTTACTCATGTAAAATAAAATCATACAAATGTCTGAATATTACTACTCATAAAGTCATAGAAAGTGTACATGTCAAGATTGACGAGTTGGTAGAAAAATGTGAAGAGAAGAGAAGTAAAGAGCCTAAAGACTACAAGAAATTTGTATATCATGAACCTGATACTATACCTATGACTCGAGCAATGGTGATTGGACAACAAAAAAGTCGACCACTAAATATACTAACACAAACTGTGCAACCCGAGTTGAAAACTGTAAAACCTGAGCTGCTAGTAGAAGAGACTGAGTCATAGATAGAGGGAACCAAGTCACAAGTAGAGGGAACCAAGTCACAGATGGAGGAACTTGAGTCATAGATAGAGGGAACTAAGTCACAGATAGTGGAACCCGAGCATCAGACTATTAGTAATAACTGAGAGGGGGGAGGATCAGTGGCCTCAAAAACTTATCCTTATTCTAACAACCAATCAAATAAACCTTAGATTATTATGTCCCTACAAGATGCATGCCATGAAATAATTATAATGATTAACTATTTGTCATCTTTCCTTGTCTATCCTTATTCTCCTTGATTACCGATGTAAAATAAGAAATTGTGGGGGTTATCTCACCAAAATGTAAACGGGATTGAAATAGAGATATGTTTATTAAAAATGTATAATGTGTTAAGAAAAAATGGTTTAATAGATTATTAAAATGTAAGACTTGAAAATGGGGGATGTAAATTGTTCTTTGAATTACCTAGATTGTATTAACCTTAATGGAATTGAGTTGATTAAGTGTTGCAATTGTGATTAAGGAGAAGATAAG
>MU228256.1:529572-541513 GCA_018584345.1 Thuja plicata
CAAATGGGAGATCCAAGTTGATCAACCCAAGAGAAGGGTTAATACACAAATGAATCAACTATTTGGAAAGGAGAATGTTAAAGGAAATACCTTAAATTTTGTTAATTATATGTATAGAAATGATGTAGAATAGTAATTGAATAGATGGGAGAAATGCACTAACCTTGAAATATTACAGTTCAAAGAATGCTATTTTCTGAGGTCTGTAGACAGTTTCTAGAAAAATTGACAGTTGATACCAAACCGAAACGCAGAAATCATTTTCTATTCTGATGTTGTCTTATGAAAAAGGTTGACCCTGACCTGCATAGATCCAAAAGTGACTTTGTTCATGGATCCCAAAAGTTTGCCAAAAAGGGTATCTAGATCTAGGCTCAAATCCTCTATTCTGTACCTATACCTGCAAGAAAAAGGAGATTGTTTTGTTGTGGGGGAGGGGTTTGCCTTGGTCAAACCTTGGTTTTGGAATTAACCTCAAATATATGTAATTTAAATTGCAGAAATAGACAAAGTAAATGCATAAATTCACCTTGCTTGAAAAAGTCCTTGTGGTGGATTCGAATCCTTGAATCCACAAGTATGCTTCAAAATGTGGAATGTAGAAAAGGTAGGATGTCTTCAATCTCTTGCTTGTAGATCTCCAACACCAAGTATTGAATGGGTTCTTGAATTTGGAATAGGCTTTGAAGAAGGTGGAAGGAGAGATCACCAAAAGGGCACCTTGTAGCTTCAATCCTTCAATGGCCTCCAATGGATCTCCTTCATGGAAATGGATACTTGAAATGGATGAATGATTTCTTGAAATATTTCTTGAATGCTTGCTTGAACTTCACTTGATGATGCTTGTTCTCAATCAGGAATGCTTGATGATAATTCTCAATCTTGCTCCTTAGACTTAGAGAAAATGAGAGAGAAAGCTTCCCTTTTATATGAAATTAGGGCACAATCTTCTAAGGAGGCCTACATAGGAGAATTAAATCCCATTAAAGTGTTTACCCCTAGGAGAGGACCTATATTAAATATAATTTTAGAATCAATGCTTCGGAACCCGAAACAGCCGACCCAGAAGCGGGAAATACTTTTTGCAAAGGCCGACCTCCAGAAACTGGAAGACCCTGGGATCTGGACCCTAGGTCAAGGTCGAGGTCAACCCTGACCTAGGTTAAGGTTGAGGTTGACCTTGACCTAGGTCAAGGTTGAGGTCAACATAGACCTAAAATGTCAACCTTGACCTTGAAGCCCAAAATCATCAGTCTGCCATTCAGAATGTAGAAATCAGGCCAAACAAGAGTGGAAAGAGGAACATATTAGGGAGGAAGCCATGTCAAAGTCAGGAACCCATTCAAGGTGCTTTCCATGACCCCAAACCACTTACTCAAAAGGCTAAACATGTCTACAATGGAAGTGCTTCCATTTTCTAACTTTACAACCGATAAGCAGTATAACTATTTACCAAAATACAGTAAATATGCAGAGTATACCAATAAATCCAGAAATGCATATGTGAAATGTAAAATAGTAAATTAATAAACCATATAAACATAACACATGTATTTTAATGTGGAAACCCTGTTAAGGGAAAAAACCATTGGGAACGGTACCCCAAATTTTAAATCTTCTGAAGTGAGCCCTGTTAAGAGCCAACCCTGTTAAAGGTTACAAACACATTGTTAGGTGTGACCTTGTTAGAGGATTTTACACATATAGGTTGTCACTTAGTATCAGGAATATAATGCTATCATCCTTGAATCAACCTCTCTCTTAGACCCTCAATAGGAATTCGACATATCCAATGCTACTTTCATGAATCAACATTTTTGGTACTCCTTGGGATGTACCTCAATATATAGAAGACTGTTAAGTCCTGCTCGGTTAAGAGACTTGATGCTTCAATGGTTAAACTGAAACAAAAATGACCTGTGTCTAATACAACTTGAATTGTATATTTTCAGATCTATTTAAGTATATTACCTCTCTGATCAATGTATTAATTCAATTCTTTTGTTCTCCATATTTTCTAATCTGTGATGCTATGCTTCACTATTCGTTGGTGTCTGCAAAATTCCTTAGCTCTCCTTCAGCTTGATTGATCAGTACTGTATGAAGTTGTTCTTCATCAGTTTCTTCTTAGCATCCTCTTTCTATTCACTCCCCTTAATCCCTTTTCATGTGATGCAGAAATGAATAAATCTTGTCTCTTATATAGACATAATATTCATTGATTCTTGATTTTTGATTCTTGATTCTTGGCGTGAAAAACAATCTAGCCAATCCGATTTAAAGCATAACTCCTGATTTATCTCATAGTTATCTTTATGCCAACTGTACAAATCTTCTTTAAATCAATCACTTAACTCTGGTAGAATAAAATAAAGAAAAAAAATAGTTAAGTCTATCTTTAGCTCTTGCCAGCTAGATATTTTGTGATTTTATGAACTCTCTGTTTCGTCAGTCAATTCTTCAGTTAGTCATCGGTTATAACTGCCAGTTCTGTTGGTTTGATTTTAGTTATCTCTGGGATCTCTGTCCATCGAGCAACATTTGATTTTACTCATCAGGTATCCTATGGTTTTTCTCCATCGGGAAACACTGTCTTCTACTTGTCGTGTATCGCTGTGACTTTTCTTCATTGCCTTTACCGATGGTGTGCACTCTGTCGGTGTTGTCTGTCACTTAGTCAATACTAACTTTTATGCATTGTTGAAAGCATAACCTTTGTTCAATTGATTCTCTGAAGTCTTTTGGCATTTTATACATGACCGTACAGATGATATCAAGTTGACATCAATGACAATACAAACAATTAACTGATTTAATGCCTTGCATTATCTTCAAATTAACATTATCAAACATTTAATCAGTTACATGTCATCAATCTCTTCCTTTGGCATTGATGGTAACAAACTTATATTATCACACTATACTATTTTGAATACAATATGAAATACAATTGTTGAGATTTATCAAACTACCAAACAGTTTGTTTTGATAACCGATAAAAATGTCTGACCACCGGTAAGCTCTATTTTAGCTTAGATTTGATTCTTGTAGCTTTCTATTTACTGATGTGTTGAATCTTCTTCTTATGTCAATTTCTTTCCTTTGACTGTTCTCTCTTTTGTGATGTCTTTTTGTCTTGTCAGCAACTCTTCAGCAACTCTTCCTTTGTATTAACTCCTTCATACAAACTCTCTCCCTATGGATATGATCTCTCCATGTTGGAGTAATCTGATAATGGATAATCTTTCTTCTTTTTCTAAAGACTATGATAATATGGATACTCTCTCTCTCCCTTTGAGAACAATGCCAAACAAATATCTTACAGATATCTGACATTAATGTCAAGTGATCTTTTCTCTCCATCCATAATATATTCCTTGAATTTCCCTTATCCATCAGCAATAAAAATTATGCTCTGGTGCTCAGTTCTGATATATACCTGTCTATATATAGATGTAGCTTTGAAGTTCTTCTCTTTTCTTGCATCAACATGAATGATATTCTGATAATAAGTAGGCTAATGCAGCCTCTAGTCTTTTACTGATGTCATGCCCAAAAGTTGGGCAAAAACACACGATTTTTTTTTTTTTTAAAGGCACACTAAAATAGGATACCCAAACAAACACAAGGGTAACAAGTGCACACAGAATGGTGCAAAAGGGATAAACAAAACCAGAAGGGTTACAAGGAGAGGAATAGCTGTCACAGCTATCCTATAGGATGCCTAAAGTTCTAAACTTGATTTGCACGTAAATCGAGGAAGTTGACCAAAAGTCAACTAGAGTTGACCAAGAGTCAACTATAGTTGACCAAGAGTCAACTATACTCTAAAATAAGTGAATAATGAGCACTAGGGTGAACGCTAGATCCTAAGGAAGTCTCAAACATGCAAAATGAGGATAGTTGACTAAAAGTCAACTAGAGTTGACCAAAAGTCAACTATACTCCAAAATAAGAGAAGGGACATAACTAGAGACTACTAAGTTCTATAGAGGACAAAGGCACGCAAAATGAGGCAGATGACCAAAAAGTCAACCCATGTTGACCAAAAAGTCAACTGTCTCCATAAGGTATGAAACTGGGATCTAAGGGTTCAGAGAGTACAGGGATCATTGGGTACGAAAATTTAGTTGGTCGGAGAGGGTTTGACCATGATTGACCAAAATTCAACCGTGCACGAAGCTGGCCCAAGGCAGCGATATTACCTTTAACAGGTGTAAAAGGCGAAGATGAGGAGTTGATTTAACCCATGAACGATAAATACATCTAGGAAGAAAACTAATAAATCAATGTGTAATAAACTAAATTAAATAATTCTAACTAACACAACATAATAAATCAATCTATATTAGAAGTCATATACATACAAATACCATTTCAAAAAAAAAACATTCTAACTCTTAATATAAATATCTCCCTTTTTTTTTTAATATTTATTTAATATTTCTAAACTATACTTAATTTAATAACTAAATTTAACTTCCCTAAATGTTTGAAAGTCTTTAAGTACATCTAAAAAAAAAATTTTAATAAATAAATAACTAATTTAAATTTTAAACATTCTGATAAAAAAATAAAACTTTAAATAAAAATATAAAACAACTAAACTAAAACTATCCCATTTTAAATTAAAAACAGATTAAAACTATAATGCCTAGCCATTAAAATTACTACCTAAAAACTTAAAATATAACCATATGAATAAATCACTTCAACTACAAACCTAATCTAAAAATTTGCCATGCTAAAAAAATCACAACGAATATATTGAAGAAAAGGGGTTTTAAACCCTAAGCGACCCCATGGCCGACAGACTATACAAGCGGTGGCAGAATATTTATCTAAAAAAAATTAAAAAAGGAAATGCAGAGGGCGGAGGGTCTTCATTCGTTGTCGATTGGCTATCCACCAAAGGCGGAGGCAGAAACGCAAACCGGGGCGCAGAAAAGGAGCGGCGCAAAGGTGGGGAGCCGACGGAGCGGCACCCTCCACGCCACTGCGGCCCACAGTGGTTGATGGCTGGCTACGGCCGACACCGCTCACCCAGTGTGGTACACAGTGGGGTGGGGGCAGCGCCCGCGCAGCCTCCACTAATACAAGGGGGCTGGGGAAGGGCTTCGGCCTTCCCCGCCCAACAATTTTATTAAAAAAATTTTTTAAAAAAACAAAAAAAAACTCCATAGCGCCATGCGCTTTAAATTATTATAATTTATTTGTTTATTTAACAAGACTATATTAATAGAATTTGTTTTAATACAAGCTAACAAATGATAAAAAATATATATTTTTTTTTTTGACTGGTGAAAAAAATAATGAAAAATCTCTGTATAACTAAAAACAAGGAGTATTAGAATAATAATTTTTTTAAATAAAAATACATGGTTGCATCTCATAATTTATGCTAATCCTAATGGCAAATTAAAATATCAATTTCGAGCCCAAATTTTTTTGACTAAATTTTCCAGATTTTTACAAAAAACATAAATGAGAGGAAGGTATTAATTTCTCCTTTCCATTTACTCAAGAACACTTTAAAATTTAAAATAAGGATCTATTTAGTTATTGGATTTTAAATATGCTTAAAGAATAACACTCTCTCAACCATTCATGTGTTTAAATGATTCATTCCAAGAACTTAGTATGTTGAAACCATGGAAGTTCTTATAATGTTTAACACCTACGAATGTAAAGTCAACTAATTTTGTTGAGCATAAAACAACAGTGGCATTTCAAGGATCTCTAATCTTAATATAAAATAGAATGCATTTGCACTATCAAATAAAATTTCCATTGAACCTCCATGTTAAAATATGGTAAGAAATTTACAATAATATACGTCTACAACTACAAAAATGTCTTAATACCAAAATTGTAACACTGAAGATTTTCCAAAAAAAATATGAGTTACAATCTGATAATCTTTTCATTCATACTCTTTCCCCACATAAGGGTATCATGCATCTTCGATAACCATCAGGTACCTAAAATAAGATGAGGTTGACCATGGAGGCTCACCTCCCAACCAAGGCCTTTACAAGGCCACCCCCGAGCTTGGGGACCCAATCTGGAACGGGTTACAAAAAAAAATACACCCATCAAGCAGGAAAAGAAAAAGAGAACTCAAGCACAAGAAAGCTTCCCAACATCAGGATGTACAAGAGGAAGTATCTCCAAGAGACATTCCAGAAACAGGGGTAGTGGTAGACCTCATTGAAGAAGAAAGCCAACAATACAAAAGCCTCACATGGACTTGATAAGGACCATCTGTACAAGATGTTGTCCTGAATAACCTCCTTATACCTCCTAAATGCCCTCAGGCCCATCTTGGCTTCATGGGTATCGTGTTACCCCAAGTTTATCCCTCCTCACATGGGAGACTCTACACTTAATAGGAATCATTTCCAACTACCCCTCCAAGGCTACTCTGCCCTCCCAAGGGTGAGTGTACCTTGAAGCCCCTTTCAAAATAAAGCACAAAATAAAGACATTGAGAATAAACATTTAAATTTTCAATCAAAAAAAAACTTCAAAAAAAAATCATAAGACTCCATTAATGGAGTCCTTGAGCTCAAGAACACACATAAACTTAAACAAATAAATTTAAAAGAAATCCAACCTTAATCCAAGCTAAGGTGTGATGAGGAATGGTGTTGAGCTATCCTTCCTAAGCTTCCTTCTCCAAAGGCTCCTTCAAACTAAATTTTGTCTCTAAGGGTAGAGAGTGGGTGAATACTCAACTCATCCTAAAATCTCCCCTAAATAGACAAACCTCCAACATGAGCAAGGCTTAACCCAAGGGTAAGGTAACTTTAACCAATCCTAAACTAAACCACTTCCTAACCCTCCAAGGGTGAAGTCAAATGAAACATGGGTAGAAGAGAGAGTGAGGTTAACCAAAGTCACAGACCTCTTCCAAATTTTCTCAAAGTTTAAAATGACACTTAAAGGGAGTAATAAATGAGTTTAGAGGCTCACTAATGACAAAAAATGACCCCTAACCCATAGGGTACCAATTTGGGTGACTAAAACTGACCCCGGTTACCCCCTAGGAGCCCAAAAGACCCTCTAAAACTCACCCTAAAGTTAACATACGGATTTCTAAGTCAAAGAAATTCTAGAAAATTCTAACCCTGGGGTAAGCTTGGGTACTACTCCTAGATGACCTATTTAACCCTTAACTAACCTTGGTTTCCCCTTTACTAGCCATGTCAATAAATAAATTACAACACTTGCCAAATTTGGCACATTAAATTAAAACAAAAGACATGACTTAATAACATGAACATTTACTAATTTAATAACACACATGCAAACCACGTTCATGAAATAAAAACATAACAATGAGGTCTATGTATATTTCTATAGACAAGACCTTGGAAAGCACGGGTATTTACATAGGTTCCAGTACTGGGTCCCCGATTTAGATCCATGGTCAACTTCTCCTGCACACTCAATGCACACATAAGTAGATCCAAAACAACATGATATGAAACATAACATAACGTCAATAATATATGTAAGCATATAAACCACATTGCATTTAGAACTAAAATATCCTAGCATTGGTTTCCTAAACTATTTCCATCCTATTACATTCATACATTTAGATCCATATAATACATCAACATAAGCTGAAACTAAATCTGAACATAAACATCTCAAAAGTACCCTGATTACAAAATCAGGTGCTAAATATATAACACAGCATTCCACTGATCCTCAAATGTATAAAAAGTCTCTCTGATAGTCAAAGTATGTCAAAGCATAAACTACTGAAAGCATGAGAACAAAATAGTAAAACTATAACAGTCTAATGTAGGTCTGACATCCACCCCCTCTAGGCATGAACTTCCTCCTGGAAGTCATCGAAGAGGTGAGGGTACTATGATCTCATCTGTGCTGTGTCCTCCCAAGAGACTGTAACCTCATCATAGAAATCCCACTAGACCCTAACCTAGTCCAGCTCTCTGTCTCGAAGGCCCAAAGTCCGCCGAGCCAATATACGAATTGGCTCCAATGCCAGCTGTCCATCCGACTCCACCTGCAAGGCATCCCAATCTATCACATGAGACTCATCATAAATATACTTCCTCAGAACTAAAACATGAAACACATCGTGGATGTGTGACAGGCTAGGTGGAAACGCTAAACAGTAAGAAACTGGTCCTATCTTCTCAAGTATCTCAAAAGGTCCAACAAAATGGGGTGCTAGCTTAGAGCCCTTTCAAAAATGGATTGGACTCTTATGCGGTCTCACTCTCAAGAAGACTCTATCTCCAACTAGATAATCTCGATCAATCCTCTTCACATCTGCATACTTCTTCTACCTATCTTGAGCTTCCTCAAGTCGCTGCCTAATCAAGGTCACCTGCTGCTCCATATCCCTAACTAGCTCAGGACCAATGGAAACTCTATCCTTGATCCTATCCCAACTAAGTGGGGTCCTGCATGGTCTACCATAAAGAGCCTGGTAGGGAGGCATACCCAAGGAAGTTTGGTGCCTGTTTTTATAGGCAAACTCCACTAGGTGTAGGTATTCTTCCCACTGGGTCTGATGGTCCATGACATACATGTGAAGTATGTCCTCTAACACTTGATTGACCCTTTCAGTCTGTCCATCTGTCTCAGGATGATAAGCCGTACTGAATTTGAGTCTAGTGCCCATAGCTGCCTAAAGTTCTCTCCAAAAGGATGAAGTGAAGAGAGAATCTCTATCTGAAATGATCTTATGAGGTACACCATGAAGTCTGACTATATCTCGCAAGAACACTTGTGCCACTGTTGGTGCAGTAAATGTAGTACGTACGGGTGAAAAGTGAGCCACCTTAGTCAACTTGTCGACTGTCACCATGATGGCATCATGACAACAAGAAGACATAGGCAGACCTACTATGAAATCCATAGATATGGTGTCCCATTTCTACACTGGTACCTCATGAGGCTGAAGAAGACCACCTGGATGTCAGTGTTCCACCTTCACCCTTTGGCACTCTAGGCATCTAGCTACCATCTCTGCAATCTGCAACCTCATGCCTGGCCAATGATATAGTTGCCTCAAGTTGGCATGCATCTTCTTAACTCTAGGATGCACTGCATAAGGGGCCCTATGAGCTTCAAGCATCACAAACTCTCACATTCCACCAGAAGAAGGTATATAGATACATCCTCTATGACGCAATAGTCCATCGAACTCCAAGGCATACTCTAAAAACTTCCCCTCAAGGGGTCTCTAAGATCGAAGCAACTCACAAATCTCTATCTACATCTCATCCTCTTGTAAGTGAACAAGGATACAATCTCTCAAATTCGTGCATGTAGACATAGAAGAAAGCTCATGCCGCCTCCTACTCAAGGCATCTGCGACCACGTTCTCTTTCCCTTTGATGTAATGGACATCAAAATTATATTCACATAAGAACTCCATCCATCTCCTCTGCCTAGCATTAAGGTTCGGCTGAGTGAAGATGTACTGAAGAATTTGATGGTCTGAATGAAGTTCGAACCGATGTCCTAAGAGAAAATGTCGCCATCTAACTAAAGCATGCACCACTGCTGCGAGCTCTAGGTCATGGGTAGGGTAGTTGAGCTCATGATTCTTTAGTTTCCTAGACTCATAGGCTATAGCTCACCCACCTTGCATAAGAACCGCTCCCAAACCATCTAAGGAAGCGTCTATGCATACCATAAAGTATATTGAAGGCTTTGGAACAACTAAAATGGGTGCACTGGTAAGTGCTCTCTTGAGCTCCTAAAACACCTTATCACACTTCTCAGACCACTCAAACTTCTTTCCCTTTCGCTGAAGAGAGGTAATGGGGTGTGCTACCTGAGAGAACCCATTAACAAACCGTCTATAGTAACTGGCTAAACCCATGAAACTCCTAACCTCGGTCATAGTGGTAGGTGTTGGCTAATCCATGATGGCCTCAATCTTTGATGGGTCTACTGAGATCCCATCGCCTGAAATAACATGGCCAAGGTACTTGACCTCTGCTTTGAAGAAAGCACACTTTGACAAGCTGCCATACAACTGATTGTCTCTAAGACACTGCAAAAATTTCCTCAGGTGTTCCTCGTGCTCTTTCTCATCCATGGAATATATCAAGATGTCATCGAGAAACACAACTACAAACCTATCAAGGAAGGTTCAAAATACTCCATTCATAAGACTCGTGAACATAGTTGGAGCATTCATAAGACCGAATGGAACCACAGTGAATTCATAGTGGCCATATCTAGTGCGGAAAATGGTCTTGTGAATATCACTATCCATGATCCTCAACTGATGGTAACCTAATTTGAGGTCTATCTTTGAGAAGACTCGGGCACCTTGCAACTGATCAAACAATTCATCGATCCTAGGAAGTGGATACCGATTCTTGATGGTTACCTTGTTTAACTGTTGGTAATCCATGCACAACCTAAGAGAGCCATCTTTCTTCTTCACGAAGATAACTGGTGCACCCCAAGGAGAAACACTAGGACAAATGTGTCCTTTCTCTAACAGTTCCTCCAGCTGTAACTTGAGCTCATTAAGCTCATTAGTGGTCATCCTATAAGGTGCTCTGGAAACTGGCTCAGCTCCTGGTATGAGATCAATGTGAAAATCTACTTCCCTATGAGGAGGCATACCAAGTAATTCAGACGGAAACACATCAGCATACTCTTGAAGAATGGGGAATTCATCAAGAGAAGTTTCCTTCTCTGTCTCTTCTTCCCTATCACTGATGGTGATGGCATACAACTGGCATCCCTTCCGCATGCATCGCTTAAGCTACATGGCGGATATCACATAGAGGGATATAGGCCTATGAACCCCAGTAATACCTATATCTATACCATCATCATCCAAACATTCGATCCTCTTATTACAACAATCTAGCTTGGCTCTGTGGACACTTAGCCAATCCATGCCAAGGACTAGACCGTAAGATCTAAGGGGAGTAACTCTGAGATTAGCTATGGTTGTCATCCCACCAATCTAAATTGGGCAATCACTAACCATCGAGGTTACAGAAACTCTAGCTCCTGAAGCTAACTATACTTCCTAACTAACCTCTTGACTAGCTGCCACTAGCCTGCAATGTTCCACAATTGATGGAGAAATAAAGGAGTCAGTGGCTCCTATATCAAAAAGAATAGTAACATCACTACCTCTGATCTTACCTGAGGCCTCAATAACGATAGCCTGGTGCTCTACCTGATGATTGTCCACTGCTGCAAAAATCATGTGAGATTTCCCCCTGTCCCCTACTGTAGGTTCTGAAACTGCCATACGCTGACTACCACCCTATGGGCACTCTCTAGCTAAGTGCCCCATGGCACCACATGTGTAACATGGCCCCTGTGACTGAACCTGAACACCAGGAGGCCTAGAATACTATGATCTTGCAGCCCTAGATGAACTACTATAACCTCCCTTAGAGGACTATTGAGTCTGTGTTGGAGGGGTAATAGGTGGCTGAGATATTTGGTCCTTCTTAGGACCCTAAGACTGCCACTCCTTAGACTTGGAGCCCTGCTGAACCTGAGGTGCCCTCTGTCGCTGGTTCTGCTGTGACTGTTGTGGTTGCTGTTGTTGCTGCTGCTGCTGTGGGGCCCTATATGTCCCAGAAGAGTTCCTCTGATTCCCTTTCCATGAGTTCTTCTGATATCCAGAGGCTTGAGATGAGGTATTGTGTTTCTACGACCCATCCCTATAGTTTGATGGGCCCTGAACTATCTCTTCAGCCACTAAGGCCCTGTCTACTATGAACCTCAAGTTCCCTGAAGGTACCATGCGTACCCTATCTAAAATCGTGGGATTTAATCCCTTGATGAACCTATTCACCTGTAGCTTCTCATCTCCCATGTATTCAACATAGGGTAGGAGATCGAGAAACTTTCCCTCATACTAGGCTACTGAAAGACCCCATTGCCGGAGGTCATGGAACTCATCTAT
>MU228256.1:558457-603996 GCA_018584345.1 Thuja plicata
TTTATCTTCTTGGACAAGTTGTGCTCTCCTCTCACCTTGGTTATTGTTTCTCTTCTCAGGGCACCTTCCTGCATGATGTCCCAATTGGTTGCAATAAAAACACTTTAATGGTCCATTGCCTCTTCCTAAATTTGTCCTCCCTCTATTGAAGGGTCTTCTTCCTCTATAGTTTCCTCTTGAGTTAGAGTCACTATTCTCCTTATCTCCTTGGTCAGGGGCCTTGCTACTACTGCCACTACTTTTTCCCTTGTTCCAAGAGTTTTTTTTGCCTCTAAAACCCTTCCCACTATCATTGCCCTTTCCTTTTCCAAAGTCTTGTTTTCTCTTCCATTTTTCCTCTACTTTAAGTGCCATTTGATAGCACCTATTGACTGTAGTAGGGCAGTGTAAAATTAATTCTTCTTGAATGGATACCTTCAAGCCATTCATGTACTTGGCTAGTTTTTCTTCCTCATCTTCAGCCATATTGGTATTCATACATAGTTTCAAGAACTCCTCGATGTATGAGCCCACATCCATGTCCTTTTGTTTCAGACTTTGCTTCCTCCTATGGAGTTGTACCCCATAGTCCTCAGGTACATATGTCTCTTTGATCAATGCTATCATTCTATTCCATGAATTGATCATGTTCTTTCCATTCTTCACCCTCTCTATTTGGATGAAGTTCCACCAAGTTAGGGCTTCCCCCTTTAACTTGGATCTTTCCACCTTTACCCTCTACTTTTTAGGGATGTCTTCACATTCAAAGAATGTTGTTAGAGCCTCTATCCAATCCAAGGCTACATCTACATTCATCTTGCCATTGAAGACCGACAAATCTATCTTTTCCTCCATGGTTCTCCTTCCCATGGACTTCAAGGCATCTATGAAAGGCCTTTGATCTGTAGGAATGTGTTGAATAGGGTCATCCTCCTCTTCTTCACTTTCCTCTTCATTCTCAGACTCATCTCGTTTGCTCTTCTCAAGTTTTCTCTCAAGTTCTTGAAGTCTCTTGGTCAAGACTATGTTTGTAGCCCTTTTCTCCCTCACCATCTTTGCTAACTCACTGTTTGTGACCCTTGCAAGGATCTCTTCATCTTCAGGAGTAGACATGGCTCTGATACCACTTGATGCAACAGTGGTCAGCGGAAGCCTCTAAACAATGAGCAATTTGATGAAGATTGGACCCCTTAACATCCAATGTGCAAGGTCTAGTGTTGATATACTTATCACAAGTATCAAATAGGACTTAGTGAAGGTTATCACAACCTTACAAAACAATGGAACCTAATCACTAGGTCTGCCTTAGTCCCAAAAACCAATAATCAACAAATTACTAAGAGGTATCTTCAAGGAAAAGGTTACTTAAACCCCAAGAAGTGGGTACCAAGACCAGGGGTGGCTAATGAACAAGGTCCTGGCCTATTTAGGTCTCATTTTATTAGTTCCAATGGTTCTTTCACCATTGAACAACACACAAGGCTATGCTGCTGCACAAACCTAGAGATTTGCTTGTAGCCCTTCCTAGGAGGAAATTTGGGCATAAGAAAAAATACTTCCAAATGAGGGGATAGTTTGGTCAGAGACTCTGACACCCTTTTGGGGTTTACAAAACATGCCTTAATACCAAGGAATGGACTGGAGTGATGACATCTGTTGTTGCAACATTTAGACCAGACCAATAAGCCTAATTAGGGCTCTAGTTACACTACAAGTACCCTTTCCCCTATGCCAAAGCACAAATTAAGAATGGAGGCATGTGGGGGGCATATGAAACAACTCCAAATCCATGGTTTCAGGCTTTGGTGAATATCCAACCAAGGTTTAGGATGACTGTCCTAATTCGCTGTGAGGTGCATGTATGGAGCCATACACCTAGGGCTTTGTGGCATTTTCAACCCTCTGAAAATCCACTCTCCAAACCTGAATAATATGAAAGAGCATTGAAATTACTTGTATTCCACCAAGGGGCATCAATTTCCCATGGTGGAATGTGCCTAAACAATCAGGCCCTATCACAATTCCTGATTTTAAGCCAAAAACTAGACATAGTCACTAAAAACTTGATATCTTTCAAACCAGGGCTGATCAACCTATGAGACCAAGTGCATATGAAATATGATTTGAAGATTCAACCTTTGGATTCATTGGTTCATTCCCTAGTACCTGTACCTATCCATACAACATTCTGAAACACAAACTTTACAGAGAAAGTTGGTTATTTTATTGATTTAAATGCCAAATTACATGTTCTGTCCTATCACCCGCCTGTGAGGGCTTATATAGGATTCTCCCAATGGTTACATGTGAGGTTTAAACCAATTAGCCATTTGGGAGGGTTTTTACAAGTTTTTGACAACATTAGAAATTTGCTTGAAAGTTGTTGACAACTTTTAAGCAACTTTTGGCAATTTTGCTATATTGCAAATCTAGTGACCAGAATTGGTCTTATCCTTAATTTGATGATCCCTAATGGATCCAAATAAAGAAAACATAAAAAATACCTAAGCCTAGGTTATTGGATCATAACTGACCAATAGTTAGACCAAGGACTCATAAAATGCCAACTTGGGACTATGGTCTTACAATGAGATCTCAATACTAATTCCTGTCCTAAGTATGACTAGAGGTCTCAAGGATCTTAGTTTGAAACCTTATAATTCATGAGAATTTTTGTTGAATCTGGAGTAGGAGTGGGTGCTCCTGCACCACATTTATGCTTTGTTCCTGTGATAATTCTTTCGATTGGCTTTCTGCCAATGTCGAATCCTCCTTTACTCCAATAGCAATATCTGTCAAAATTTTTGCTACTTCCTCAGGGATTGGTGTCTTTTCTCTCTTACTCTCTATTAATTCTTCTTTCAATTTAGCAATCCCCTCTTCTAATGTGTTGGTTTGGACCACCACCTCTTCATGTTTCTTTGCTAGGGCCATCATTTGGCCAAAATTTGTTTCATACCTCTTGGAAAGGTCATCGACCTTTTCCAGGTTCATGAATGAAAATTGTGTCATTAACTAAGATATCTCAATATCTTAAGTATTCTAAAAATTCCATATCATCATGTCTACCATTTTATCTTATCTAATGGTCATGACCAAGGGTTTTTGTTTGGTAGGAGCTAATGACCATATTGCTAGGGTTTTGGATTTAGCATCAAATCTTGATCCTTTAAATACATCATCCATTTCAAACTCTATTTTTAACAAAGGATCCTCTTGCCTCCTAATCTGATCAATAATGAATGTGGATTGTAGATCCCAACCAGGTATTAGCATTACACCACTATTCTGTACCAACAATCTAGCTTGTCCCACAGTAATCTGTTCACTCTCAGGATCATAATCTTGGAGTGTTTTTACAATTTCTTCATTCTTATCTACATTTTCCTCTTCTATAGTCAACCCTTCCCTCAAGTTATTTTGTTTTATCTTAATCAAGAAAGTCTTGAACTCTTTAGGCTTTATTAATTCATCATCCTTCATAAATTGATTAGCCATCATGACCCTCTCATCATCCTTCTCAAATAGTACCATTTGATTATCTCCTTGGCCCTCAGCTTTAGGCTTTTTCTGCAATTGTCTTTTCAATTTCCTAAAATACTTACCATGCTCAGTAATCACAACCTTGGCCATGATTTTCCTATCTTGCACCATCTTTTCCTCTTTCTTTTGCTTCTTCCTTGGTGGTTCTCTAGCCAAAGTAGCTTCTTTATTGGCCTCTTCCTCTTCCTGATGCTCTTGTTTTCATTGTTCCTCTTCCTGTTGTTCCTGGTGTTCTTGGTCATGTAATGCAACTGGAATTGGGGACCCTTTAGCTTGTGTATCTTTAGCACTAAATTGTGGTAACTTTTCCATTTGGGTTTCATAGGACTTGATCATTTCCTCTATCCTCTCAAAGTATGGGAGATCAGGGAAAAATCTAGAGAATGAATTATCTAACTCTTTCCACTCAGATTCTACCCTAAGGAGGTCATCCCACTTCCTTCTCCTGTCTTGGAATTCTTGCTTATTTAACTTGTTCCTCACAACATCCTCATCATCTAGTGGTTCATGATCCCTAATATTTTGCCAAGGAGTCATTCTTTTTAGGGCTATTTGAACAAAAATTTCTTGATCACAGAATCTGGCAATTGTTGTAGACATTCTGTATTGCTTCAAGAATTCATTTATCAGATTGAAAACCCTATTCCCAATGGAGAAGTCAAAACCTACCCACAATTTGGGGATAAAAGTGCCCTTCTTCTGTCCCCCTAGAAATTCCTTATCTACCCAAGTGATTTTCCAAACAAATTCTAAGAATACAACCCTAAGAGGAACAAACTTGGGAAGGATGTGAGGGGGCTATATACAACCATATACTCTAGTGATAGTAATGTAATCAAAAAATAAGAAATCATCCCAATTGTGAGAGATAGGATAGTTTGGGACATACTCCCAAGGTCTCAAAACCTTTCTAATCTCAAAAGGAAGCCTGTGCCTATCTGTTCCCAACAAATTAAAAATTGGATCCACAATCCAATTGCAAAAGCATAGAAATGATGAGTTGTAGGATGAATTATCCCATACCTGAGTCCATCTTTGGATTGGTGCATTAAAACCATATTCTAAAACAAATAATTCAAGCTCTTTATCCATTGATGCTCTATTATAATACAAAATCATATACATCAGATGAGAGTAATGCTTAAAAGTAGGTGTTGGATTATCTGACTGTATCTCTACTAGTGCAACATGGATAGCATCAACTATATATCCAATATATTCATAATTAGTGTTGACCTCCAGGTGCTAGATGTTCATGGCCATCATAAATAAATCTTGAGACACTGTGGAGTCTCCATCAAAACCAAGAACCCTGCTCAAACCATAGACCGTGCATTTTACATAATGATGAAATAGGGATAAGTCAAAAGGTCACTTGAAGTTGTATGGGATTTTTACTAGGTGCCTATCTACTCTGGACATCAACTTAGGCATTTCATATTGCTTAATTAAATGCTCTCTTTTGACATAGTCTACCTTAATCTTCTTTAAATCAATGTCTGTGCATAATGCACCAGCGATTCTGAATACTTCTGCCACTGACCTCCTATCTATGGAAACTAGGGTCTCTTTATTCCTCTTCCTGATTACCCTAGCTACTGGGCAGTAGTTTTTAGCTAGTTCCTTAATAAGACCTATGTTGACATAGACATCAGGGACAATCAGTTTCGCCATATTCAAATCCCATGGATTATAAATTGAGACTGCTTTGATCCTATTATTCCAGAAATAATGAAACAAAGCATTACAAGAATAATTTGGGGTTACAAGATTTATGCATTGACACCATTTGTCATTCCATTCATCCCAATTTGCACTGTTTGTATTCAGAGTCTCAGGCAGAAACTTGGCAAATTCTTCAACATACTTTTTCAATGTAACCTCTTTCTTCTTCTCAGACCCTTGTGAGGTAGCGGGAACAATAGCTTGACTCATCCTTCTTCTTTGAATTTACTATCTCAGACAAAATACTTTAGACCAACAAGCTTTTTCACTCTTCGCAAAAAATCTTAGGATGTAGAAATGAGAGCTGTACAGAATCAAACTCAATCATTCAAACTTATAGCCATTAAATCCTGTGTCTTGTCCACTTGAATGCCAAATTCTCGCACTTGTAGTGTCATGCAATCATCTCTCTGTCACTAATGCTGCCATTATTTTGCACTATTTGATCCTAGCTAGAAAAGAGTGTACACTTTTCTCTTTTTGCACTTGTAAGCCTAAAACTAGCCACTTGTCAATCTATTGCCAATCCACTACACTTTACTCATACTTAGAATAGTCCTCGCGAGTGAGAGATGTGACCTTTCATTTTAACTAGTCACACACTCACCATCTATTTCTACCTTGGTTTACATCTTCTACGGGTGAGCGATGACCTAATTTGCACTTCATCATTTGGCAATCACATACTCGCTACCTTTCTACCCTTTGCTTTTATGTCCATGTGAGTGTGTGATATTACCTTTTCTTCTCCCATCGCGGACTCGCTGCTCAACATTTAACTTTTTCTGAATCCTTGCAAGTGAGCGAGTACACATTCATTTCTAAATCATTTCACAGTTGCACACCCGCTGGCTTCTAAATCATTGCCTTTAGATCTGAGGGAGTGAGAAATTTTCATTTTTATTGTGTACTTTATCTAGTCGCTCACTTGCTCTACAAAACACTTCAACATATAATATTAGCGAGTGACCAATGACCCTTGTTCTTCATTCAGTCACAAACTCGCTGTTGAAAAATATCTATGACTTAATCCTTTGCAGCTAAGCGAGCGTTTTTATCAAAATATTAAAAATCTCTTATCGCACACTCGCTGACCCCTTTTTCTTTACTTCAATCTATGAGTGGGTGAGTGACAACTTCATTTTTTCTCCATCTCACACTTGTGGGCTTGAAAACTTAACTATCTCATCTAATGTGAGTGTGCGGTTGCCAACATTCTTTCTTCAATCATATACTCGCTAACCACTTTCCTTTTGTCTTTATTCATAGGTTAGTGAGTGATAACCCTTTCTTTTCTTTATCGCATACTCGCGAGCTCATTTCTTTAAACTTCAAATCATCAGTGGGTGAGCGAGAACATAAATGGTCTCATAGTCATGTACCCGCACACCTTTTAGAATATTGAAAAACACCTCTACGACTGAGTGAAAAGATTTCAACTGATAACTTCGGCACAATAGATCGCTTACTCACACTACAAAACACATATGAGTTAAAACTTGAATGAGTGAGTGACCTCTACAACCTGATTTCCTCACAAAGTCACTGACTTAAAATACATACATGAAAACCTAACATGGGTGTGTGACTAAGGGATGTGCTTTTAACTGATAACTTTGGCACAACAAATCGCTTACTCGCACTACAAAACACATATGAGTTAAAACTTGAATGAGTGAGCGACCTCTACAACTTGACTGCCTTGCATAGTCGCTAACTTAAAAGGCATACATGAAAACCTAATGCGGGTGTGAAACTAAGCCCCTTTTAATAACACTCACTTGGTCATAGAGCATAAAGTTAACAACATAACATTAAAGTGACTATGCGACACATAAGATTTTAAGTCATCACGGATTCGCTAGACCTTCTTTTAAATGAGCTAATCCCTTGCGAGTGAGCAATAAATAGAACCATTTCCAACCCGCTCAACTGCAAGCCTATGACCTGACTTCAAAAATACATCACGATTGTGCAATTTACATTCTTTAGCAACCAAACCGCTCACTCACACCGCTAATCATGACTTGACACAATTTTACCACGACTACACGATTGACACTAAAATGACTCACCGCTCACTCGCACAACTTTAAAACATGTTAAAAGACCAACGTGACTGAGTGAAAAGCATTTGAAAATAGAGCATCATTAATGAATATTGACCTTTTAAGCATAGTAAGACATGGGATTTAAACCAGAATGGCAGGAAAATAGCCAAGGCTAGGAAATTAAAAATTTTCTTGATATAGTGCTAACAATGGCTCCGACTGGGGAAAGTTAATTGCAAAATTGACATTAGAAGCCAAATCTCTGGGAAAAAGACCAAAAACTAAAACAAAACTGTACATGCACACACATAAACCACACTTAAAATAGGGAAATCTAATTTATTGTGCATGGAAAAAGTAGGCTTATGAGAAATAATGTTTTAGGAATTGTCCATGCACTGACAATTCCTATACCTCACCATTAGGGTCTTCCAAGAAATAAGAATCTTGAGCATGAAACTCCTGGATTATAAATGGGCCATCCATAATGACTCAAATTTACCATATTTTCCCTTTTCTTCTTTTCTAGTATTCCATTGTAGCACCATATCATTTATCTGAAATTTTCTTTCAGTTGCTCTTTTATCAAAAAAGTACTTGGATTGTTGTTGGAGCTTCAGGTTTCTTTTGTGAGCTTTTGTTCTTATCCCTTCTAGTTCCACCAATTGATCCATTCTTTCCATCATTGGTTCTTTATTTTCCAAATCTTCTTCCAACAAAAATTTGTACACTGGTAATAGGTTGTTCAAAGGCAACCTTGCCTGATTTCCATAAACCATTTCAAAAGGGGAAACCCCTATTGCTCTTTTTACTATCACCCTATCAGCCCAAAGGGCTAACTTCAATTTTTAATGCCAAAACTTCTTATTTTTATCCAAAATCCTCTTAATTATTTTCATGAGACTCTTATTACTGGACTCAGCTTGTCCATTTGCTTGGGGATGATATGGTGAGGAGTAAGATAAAATAATGTCGTAATCTTCACAAAAATCCCTAAATTCCTCAGACCTAAAGCACATGGCATTATCTATAATTAGCTTAGTGGGAACACCAAATCTTGTCAGAATGTTATCCATTAAAAATTCCATTACTACCTTATTGGTTTCCCTCTTTGTTGGAATCACTTCTATCCATTTTGTGAAGTAGTCTGTAGCCACAAGAATCCAACTATGACCTCCACTAGATTTTTCTGTAAATTCACCAATAAAGTCCAAACCCCATTGGGTAAAAGGTGCTTCAATGGTCATAGGATTTAAAAGTAAGGCTCCTAAAAATTTCATTTTAGTAGAAAAACTTTGGCATGGTTCACACTTCTGTACAAATATTTGAGTGTCTCTGAAAAGACATGGCCAATAGAATCCAACTCTGATTATTTTGTGAGCTATGGTTTTGGCAGAATAATGCCCACCACACACACCACTATGCATTTCATTCAAGACCCTTTCAGACTGTGATTTATCCAAACATAATAATAAAATTCCATTTCTATTCTTCCAAAATAAATCACCTTGTATTAGGACATACCTCTGGGCCTGCAATCTCAGAGTCCTCTTCTGACTATCTAACATATGTTCTAGACATTTAGCATTTTTTAGAAAAAACACAATATCAGTACACCAGAACTATAATTCTATGCTAGTAAAGTTCATGTTTATTGTTTGTACATCATTCATTTTGGCTAACTCCATGTTTGTATCAGTCATTAATTTGGCCAAACCCAAACCCCTTACCAATTTGGTAACCTGAATTTCCTAATTGAATTCTTGGATCCTACTAATCCATCTGCACCTCTTGCTAGTAACTTCAAATTGAGATAATATGTCTTTCACTATGGCATGTGGCACATAAGAAATTATTTTTGCACAAACAAGATAAGGTCTAAAAACCTTGACAGCCTTTACCAATGCATATGCTTGTTTCTCCATTATCTCATAGTTAAGTTCTGTTGCTTGTAGAGATTTACTAAAAAATGCTATGGGGTGTTCAAAACCTTCATCATCTTTTTGGAAAAGTACTGCAACAATTTTATGAAATGAAGCAAAAGAAAACATGGAGAAAGTTTTCTCATAATCTAGAGATCTTAATATAGGAGCCTGTTTAATTGCCACTTTTATCTCATTAAATGTTGACAGAGCATTTTTATCCCATTCAAACTTTGTATTTTTCTTCAACAATTTAACAATTGGTTTTACTATTTCAGCAAAGTTTTCAATAAATCTCCTCACAAAATTTACCTTTCCAAGGAAATACTAAACTCCTTTAATATTATTTGATGGCAACACCTTGTTAATGGCTTCCACTCTTTCAAGATTAATCCTAACACCTTCTTTAGACATTATATGTCCCAATAATTTACCTTCATTCACAAAAAAGTGACACTTCTTTGGATTTAAAGAAATCCCATACTCCAAGGCTTTGGTAAAGATCTTTTCTAAATGTTTGCAATGATCATCAACCTTTTGGGAATATGCAGTTAAATCATCTTGATATACTACCATAATAATATTTATACAATCATTGAAAGCCACATCCATGGCTCTCTAGAAAGTAGCCCCTGCATTCATCAGGCCAAATGGCATTCTTACATAAACATATGTACCCCATGGGGTAGTGGAAGTTGTCTTGAATTGTTTAGATTCTTGAACCAACACCTGGTTATAACCAAAAAAACCATCCATCATAGATAAAAGATCACAACCAGTTACCCTTTACAATATGGCCTCCATGTTTGGCAAGGAATAATTATCTTTCAATGAGGCCATGTTAAGATTCCTAAAATCAACACACAGCCTAATATCTCCATTTTTCTTTCTGACAGGGACCAAATTAGACACCCAAGAAGAATACCTAATTGGTTTTATGATTCCAACTTCTCTGAGTTTTGTCAATTCTTGCTGCATTTTGGGGGCCAACAAAGGGTTGATTGGCCTTTGTTTCTGTCTGAAAGGCTTAATATCATCTTTGAATAGAATTTCATGTTGAAATAAATCTTCCCTGTAAGCCTTAAGGTTTTCATAAGACCAAGCAAAAACATGCTTGAATCTTTTCAGCAGGCTAATCAAATTAGTCCTCACATGAGGAGCCAATTTCTTTCCAATGTACACAATCTTAGGACTACAATCTGATCCCAAATTTATCTCCTCAAAGTCATCCAACTTGGTAGAATATTTTTGGCACATATGACTGTCATTATCAGTAAATAACCCTTCTAATTGAGTCAGTCCCTTAGGGATTTCATTTGTCTGCAACTGTAGAATTTCATTACCAAAAATAATTTCCTTCCCATCAATAATCTCTATCAAATTATTATAATCAATAAATTTACCATCATAATTATCCACACATTGAATGAAGTTGAGGACATCCTCATCACTCTAAAAAACTTGGCAATTATATACATTATCAGGGATTGCAGGCCTAGTTTTAGTTTTCACAATAGATATCCCTGTTAGTGTTAGATCATCATTTTTCAAAGCTACATTAGCCAGAAAATATGCCATGATATTCTTGGATCTCTCTATCCATTCAATGGAAAATGCATCAATAAAATCAAAGCTATCCCATACAACATGCTTATATTGTTTCAACCTATCATTCTTGGCAGCATATCTTGCTCTAATTTGGGAAATAGCTAACTCTGAATCACCATAAACTCTCAATAATTTAATGTCATGCTTCATTTCTATTTCCAATCCCAAAAATAATGCCTCATACTCAGCTATATTATTTGTACATTGAAATGATAGTAGGAATGAGTATTTGAAAGTAATACTTGATGGAGAGACAAATAAAACACCATCCCCCGATCCCTCTCTGGAGCATGCTCCATCAAAATACATCCGCCACAGCCCTTGCTACTGTAATTCCAATTCTTCTATGATGGGATCTGTATTTTTTAACTGTGGCTGAATCTTTTCCACTTTGAAATTATTTATATCTACATCCACAAAGCAATTCAATATACTTGGTTGAACCTTCTCAACATAAATAGGAGATATGGGCTCCCTTAACAATTTTTCTTCTTTTCCATTAATAGAGATGGTAGAAAAAGATAAATCCAATTGTACATGTCCTCCAATGGCTGCAACACATTGTCTTGATAAAAGCATGCCATAATGGGGTGGTGAATCTACAACCACAGCATCTATTTTAAAAGTAACCTCAGGGTAAGAAACAAGTTTTATCTCTAACCCTTGCAAAGTTCCTACTACAGTTACTTCCCTATTTTCCATGGCATAACATTTACCACAAGTAGTATCCACAGCTAGACCCAATTATTTCATAACAGTGTAGGTCATCACATTAGCAACAACTCCTGAATCCATCATACAATTTTTTAGCAACATATTGTTTGTGAGCAATGTAACATAAAAAGGATCAATCTTATTTGGCTCTTGAATAACTATATTTCCCAAACATATTGGAATCCTATCCTTTTCTTCATGCTCACCTTTAAGTTCATCATTCAAAATAGTATTTCCATGCATACCAGGTAAGCCAGAAAATAATGAAAAGGCTACCTCTCGATGTTCCTTAATTTTAAACATCTCAAGCAAAGGAACAGAGACTTTCATATGAGATAAAGCTTGCTTCATATTGAAAGTTGGGAAAATCATGTCACTGTCAGAAGATGTTTTACCTTTACTTTCTTTTAACTGTCTTGTTTTTTGGTCATGAGTAGGAGTAACTTTGTTCTCTTTAACCAAAGTATCTTTCACTTCATCTTGTGTAATTTCCTCATTTACAACTTCTGTAATGACAAGTGAATCAGGTTGCTTCCCACTTTGATAAAATTTTCTATTCTTGAGCTGGTATGAACTTCTTTCTTGTGTCACAGTAGCAATAGTTAAAATTCTTATTTCTTCCTCATTAGGCATTCCAAGTTGAAAATGCTCTAACTTAGTACTTGCATTGTTTATTACAATTGGAATATCTTCTTTTAATTCTTCTTCTGAACTACCATTATCATCCTCAATAGTAAGTGCACACATATTTATAGCAGGTTTCTTCTCACCCTGGCTTTCTTGTGTTCCAACATTTTCACATTGATCCACCAAGCCCTGAGATACTGCACATTGATATGGGGAATGAGGCATATTACATGCTATGCACCAAGAAGTGTTTTCCACATTATGGGCACTGTTGTTTTTTAATGGACCAGGGATCTCTTTGTTCTTGGGATCATTATGCTCTTCTGACATAGGTTTCCCATCCTTCCACTGAGTTTTATAAGGGAAATCCTGAAGTCTATAACGTTTATCCTATCTTTGGTACTGTGGCCTATTATTCTGAAATCCCTTTTCATTCTTGTCTACCTTGGCAGCAATATCTTTCACCATAGTTACCAATGCATCCATCTTATCTTCTTCCTTGGGGTTTTTATTAGGCTGTGTCTTTGAGTCTTTCCAGAGCCTATTGTCATCCCATTTACCAAGCTTTCCAGAAGCCCTTCTATTGCTTTCTATGTTTATAGCCAACTTATATGCTTCTCTCATGGTTTGAGGGTCTTTATCCCTAAGAAGATAATATATTTTTCCATCCAAAGCATTACAATAGGTAGTGACACACATTTTCATCCAGTCTCAATACTTGAAACAAATTATACATAGCCTTTTGAAATCTTACATTAAATTTAGCAATGCCTTCATTAGTGAATTTTTTCAAGCTGTTGAATTCATTCAACATAAAACCAGAATTTATCTTGTCACCATATTTCTCTTTGAAACTTCTAAAAAAATCATCCCAAGAATAGATACTATGATCAGGCAAACCCCAGTACCAATCTCTTGCTTCCTCAGTTAAGGATTGTACAAATAATTTCATTACAACATCCTCATCTCCAATCTCATAATCATTCATTATCTCTGAGAATACTTTTAGATGTTCTTCACCAGTTATGGCATTATTCCCGCTAAACCTAGGAATCTTATCTCTGACCTCATTAGGAATAAGGTTTGGTTGGCCAGGGATACCATCAAAGAACAACTGTCTATATCTCTCTAGATGAGTAGGTCTTCTTTGAAAATTAGAGCCCATATTTTGACCAACAATATTGCTAATGTTCTGACCAATGCCCACATTGTGGAGGCAAATATTTCTATTAGGTCCACTTGCTCCTAATTGTGATGCAGCCCCTTGAGCTGCACTATATGTCTGGGTATTTGTATTGATATTATTGGTCTGAATATTAGAGTTAAATATAGGGATGGCCTGACTTGTAGCATTATTTGTTGTATTGGGATTAGTCATGGAACTCAAGAAGGCAATCCTTTTCTTCATCTCTGCAGTAGCAGCTTCTAATTCAGCTCTTTCCAACTATTTTTCAATATCATATTTGGCCTTTCTCACCCTTTCTAATTCCAAATCAAGTGAGAATATGTTCTAAGATATACCCTCTTCAACTTTAGGTTGAGAAAAGTTAATGCCAGTGATCTTTTGTTTTCCTTTATCAACCTCTATTTGCCTAGTATTAGTTGTTGATACATTTTGTGTAACTATCTGAGGCTTAGGAGATTTTTGAATTTCATAGTTAATAACTTGCCTCACTATAGGGCTTGCATCTCTAGGTTCACCCTTCTTAAGTAAATGTTCTCTTTCTTGGCATTATTTTCTCAGGGTATCTACATCTCCAAAAAGCTCTTTATTCAAACCATGAAATCCTTCATTTGCCCCCTGAGCTACCAATTTTAACTGAGCAACCCACTTCTTTAAGTTTTCCCTCTCAGTGATAGCATTTATAACTTTTTCTTCTCTAGCTTCATCATTCTTTTGCTTGATGAGTAACAGTTCATCTAATTCCCTCTTCAAAAGGTCATTATCCCTGAGGACTCCATCAATATCAAAACTAGAAGAGTCATATATATTCATCTAATTTTCTCCCTTTTGCTCTTCAACCCGTTCATAGGGGATACCCTTGAATAGAAGGATGTTTCCCCTTTTTCTTGATATACATTTTTTGGTCTAGGGTTAAATATGTCCTCAAAATAACCAGTTGTGTCAGACTCAGGGTTTAAAGGTTTATTAACTTCTTTCTCAGGAATAGTATCTAATGACTAGCTAGGGCCTACTGACCTAGGCTTCTAGGAAGTGTTATTAGAGGATTCACCTTTTCTAGAGTGATTTCTTCTAGAATTTTTAGAAATATCACTCTCTGATGTTTCCTGAGAGTGATTCTTTGTGTTTTCTTTTGTATTCCTCATTATGTCCAAAATTAAATCTCACAAACTTGATCTACTAGTATTCCCCTTGGAAACACTATAACCAATAAATCAGAGTCGCCACCCAAAAAATTTGGGAATAAAATAAAGAAAATTCACTTTAACAATGATATTTGAGGATATAACTCAATAAAATGCAATACACAACTTGTGATTTCAAAAACTGGACTTCAAGGAATCTATATTATGGAATATTGTTGTCAGACTAACCTTTCACGCATTCCTTGATAAAAGTCCCCAGTAGAGTTGCCATTTTCTATTAGTTCCTTTTCTTGCTGATATGAAAAATAATCTTAGAGAGCTTGCTCTATTTATCCTAGACACTGACCAGGCAAGATGTAGAATGACAGAAACAAGGTTTTAAAACCTCCTACACTTTGAGCTCCATTAACTCGGGCGAGATTACCCTTCTAACTTAGAATAATGAAATCACTAAATTATACCAATTGAATGTGGATGGAATTATAGGGGTTGATCATTGTAACTTTTATTGAATACAGACCAGACCATAAGTAAAGATTAATTTTAATAGTGATAGTCACTTGAATTAATGGAAATAGACTAGTGCTTAGTCCTAGGGCATGGAGTCACTTATGAACAATTTTAACCAGCTTGACCATGAACATGAACTTAAAACAATTACAACATCTAACATAAACATAGATATACCTTATATATCTATCTCAACACACATAACAAGTTGATTCATCAAATTCATTATATACCCTGAATCTTATTGAAATATTCATGTTAATTTTAGTCTTTCCTTGAAAGAACCCTAAAACTATTTCATAATCTACCTGATAGACATATAAATTGAACATTTCTCAAAATATTCAATCTAAATAAAATTTAGAACACCAAAATGAAGACACGATACTCATTATATGCTTCAGAAACTATCAACTAGATTTCATTTTCATTCAAGATCAGAATTGCTTGCTACATTCAACAAAAATTCTCCAAAAACCTATTGTATTGGTCTTAAACTAGACTTTATACAATTATATATTGCATTCTCAAAAATAAAATGGCTATCCCTTTTCCTAGTAGTCTTGGAATCATTT
Organism: Thuja plicata; assembly: GCA_018584345.1. Classification (NCBI taxonomy): domain Eukaryota; kingdom Viridiplantae; phylum Streptophyta; class Pinopsida; order Cupressales; family Cupressaceae; genus Thuja; species Thuja plicata. The sequence continues at coordinate 574,040 of MU228256.1, forward strand.
TATAATTAAGGATGCAACAAGCTACTAACTTACTAGGAAAGATTTACAAAATATTTTGCAACAACCTTGCAACAGACAAGAAACAAAAACTTGTAACAGAACACGAGTGGCAACTGTTGGCAAAGTCTGAATAAGGTTTGTTGTTATTTTTGATAATATCCTCCTTATCCTTTCAGATTTGCCTCCCACCTATTCATCTCTTTGGTGGTGGGCCAATCAAAGGTTTTTTCTTTCTCCAACTTCGCAACAGCTTCTACCCACCTGGCATCAATGGCAGTTCTGGCCTCAGAAATGAACTTGGCCATATCTCTCTCAATCTTGAAAAGGCTATCAATCAATTCGTTGCAATATTCAACATTTGTATCCTTTTCCAAGCATTTCTTTATATCTTAATTTTTTAATTTACCATCGAAACAAGCTACCCAATCTGATTGTTTTTTCAAAACACCTGCTTCATCATAAATTTATGGGATCAATGATGGGCACTGATCACCAAATAGCTACAACTTGTCTATCAAATTAGATTTTCCATTGAAAAAGGCAAATGTGTCATTCATCTCACTAACCATCTCTATGGTATTTGTTACTTTATCCAAGAAATCATCACTATATAGCATAGAAATTTTTAACTTATCCATGAGCCTTTCCCTCCCTAACCACACTTTAAAAGTGGGTTCTAAGAAAACCATAGCTTTCGTAGTTGTCTTTGAAGCTTCTTGTAATGACCCATATAGTGTATATACTATGTCAATTTTCTATTTTAGGACATCAATCATGTGCTGCAATATGGGCAATATAACAAACATAGCATTTATGCTCTATTTCTGTGATAATTATTTGGATTGGCTTTCTGCAAATGCCAAATCCTCCTTTACTCCAATAGCAATATTTGTCACAATTTTTACTACTTCCTCAGGGATTGGGGTCTTTTCTCTCTTACTCTCTATTAATTCTTCTTTCAATTTAGCAATCTCCTCTTCTAATGTGTGGTTCTGGACCACCACCTCTTCATGTTTCTTTGCTAGGGCCATCATTTGGCAAAAAATTCATTTCATACCTCTTGGACAGGTCATCGACCTTTGCCAAGTTCATGAATGAAACTTGTGTCATTAACTGAGCTATCTCAATATCTAAAGTATTTTGTAAATTCCATATCATCCTGTCTGCTATTTTTTCTTCTCTAATGGTCATGACCAAGGGTTTTTGTGTGGTAGGAGCTAATGACCATATTGCTAGGGTTTTGGATTTAGGATCAAATCCTGATCCTTTCAATACTTCATCCATTTATAACTGTGTTTTTAATAGAGGGTCCTCCTACCTCCTGATCTGATCAATAATGAATGTGGATTGTAGATCCCAACCAGGCATCACCATTACACCACTATTTTGTACCAGCAATCTAGCTTGTTCCAGAGTAATCTGTTCACTCTCAGGATCATAATCTTGGAGTGTTTTTACAATTTCTTCATTCTTATCTACATTTTCCTCTTCTGTAGTCAACCCTTGCCTCAAGTTCTTTTGTTTTATCTTAATCAAGAAAGTCTTGAACTCTTCAGACTTTATGAATTCATCATCCTTCATAAATTCATTAGCCATCATGACCCTCTTATCATCCTTCTCAAATAGTACCATTTGATTATCTCCTTGGCCCTCAGCTTGAGGCTCTTTCTGCAATTGTCTTTTCAATTTCCTGAAATACTTACCATGCTCAGTGATCACGACCTTAGCCATGCTTATCTTGTCTTGCACCATCTTGTACTCTTTCTTTTGCTTCTTCCTTGGTGGCTCTCTATCTGAAGTAGCTTCTTCATTGGCCTCTTCCTCTTCCTAATGCTCTTCTTTTTATTGTTCCTCTTCTTTTTGTTCTTGGTGTTCTTGGTCATATAATGCAACTAGAATTGGGGACCCTTTAGATTGAATCTTCAGCACTGAATTGTGGTACCTATTCCATTAGGGTTTCATAGGACTTGAGCATTTCCTCAATCCTCTGGAAGTATGGGAGATCAGGGAAAAAGCCAAAGAATGAATTATCTGACTCTTTCCACTCTGATTCTTCCCTAAGGAATTCATTCCACTTCCTTCTCCTATCCTGGACTTCTTGCTTATTTAACTTTCTCCTCACAAGATCCTCATCATCCAGTGGTTCATGATCCCTAATCTTTTGCCAAGGATTCATTCTTTTTTAGGGTTTTTTAAACAAAATTTTTTGGATCACAGAATCTGGCAATTGTTGTAGACATTCTGTATTTCTTCAAGAAGTCATTTATTAGATCAAAAACCCTCTTCCCAAAGGAGAAGTCAAAACCTACCCATAATCTAGTGATAAAATTGCCCTTCTTATGTCCCTCTAGAAATTCCTTATCTACACAAGTGATTTGCGAAACAAATTCTAAGAATGCAACCCTAAGCTGAACAAACTTGGGAAGGATGTGAGGGGGCTGTGTATAACCATATACTCTGATGATAGTAATGTAGTCAAAAAAGAAGAAATCAGACCAATTGTGAGAGATAGGCCAGTTTGGGACATACTCCCAAGGTCTCAAAACCTTTCTAATCTCAAAAGGAAGCCTTTGCCTATCTGTTCCCAACAAATTAAAAATTGGATCCATAATCCAATTGTAAAAGCATACAAATGATGAGTTGTTGGATGAACTATCCCATACCTGAGTTCATCTTTGGATTGGTGCATCAACACCATATTCTAAAACAAATAATTCAAGCTCTTTATCCATTGATGCTCTGTTATAATACAAAATCATATACATCAGATGAGAGTAATGTTTAAAAGTAGGTGTTGAGTATTTGACTGTACCTCTACTAGTGCAGCATGGATAGCATCAACTATATATCCAACATAGTCATAATCAGTGTTGACCTCTAGGTGCTGGATGTTCATGGCCATCATAAGTAAGTCTTAAGACACTGTGGAGTCTCCATCAAAGCCAAGAACCCTGCTCAAACCATAGACCGTGCATTTTACGTAATGATGAAACAGGGATAATTCAAAAGGTGGCTTGAAATTGTTTGGGATTTTTACCAGGTGCCTATCTACTCTGGGATTTTTACCAGGTGCCTATCTACTCTAGGCATCAACTTAGGCATTTCATATTGCTTAATTAGATGCTCCCTTTTGACATAGTCTTCCTTAATCTTCTTTAAATCAATTTCTATGCACAATGCACCAGTGATTCTGAATACTTTTGCCACTAACCTCCTATCTATGGAAACTAGGGTCTCTTTATTCCTCTTCTTGATTACCCTAGCTACTGGGCAGTAGTTTTTAGCTAGTTCCTTAATAAGACCTATGTCGACATAGACATCAAGGACAATCAGTTTTGCCATATTCAAATCCCATGGATTACAAATTGGGACTACTTTGATCCTATCATTCACAAAATAATGAAACAAAGCATTGGCAAAATAATTTGGGGTTACTGGATTTTTGCATTGACACCATTTGTCATTCCATTCATCCCAATTTGAACCATTTGTATTCAGAGTCCCAGGTAGAAACTTTGCAAATTCTTCCACATACTTCTTCACTATAACATCTTTCTTCTTCTTAGACCCTTGTGAGGCAACGGGAACAATAGCTTGACTCATCCTTCTTCTTTGAATTTACTATCTGATACAAAATACTTTAGACCAACAAGCTTTTTTGATCTTCACAGAAAATCTTAGGATGCAGAAATGAGAGTTGTACAGAATCAAACTCAATCATTCAAACTTATAGCCATTAAATCCTATGTCTTGTCTACTTGAATGCCAAATTCTCACACTTGCAGTGTCATGCAATCATCTCTCTATCACTAATGTTGCCATTAATTCACACTATTTGATCCTAGTTGGAAAAGAGTGTACACTTTACTCTTTTTGCACTTGTAAGCCTGAAACTAGCCACTTGTCAATCTGTCACCAATCCACTATACTTTACTCATACTCAGAATAGTCCTCGTGAGTGAGCAATGTGACCTTTGAATTTAACCAATCACACACTCACCGTCTATTTCTACCTTGGTTAACATCTTCTATGGGTGAGCGATGGCCTAATTTGCACTTCATCATTTGGAAGTGGCATACTTGCTACCTTTCTACCCTTTTCTTTTATGTCCATGTGAGTGTGTGATATTACCTTTTCTTCTCCCATTGCGGACTCGCTGCTCAACATTTAAATTTGTCTGAATCCTTGCGAGTGAGCGAGTACACATTCATTTCTTAATCATTTCACAGTAGCACACCAGCTGGCTTCTAAATCATTGCCTTTAGTTCTGAGCTAGTGATTAATTTTCATTTTTATCATGTACTTTATCTAGTCGCTCACTCGCTCTGCAAAACACTTCAACTTATAACATTAGCGAGTGAGCGATGACCCTTTTTCTTCATTCAGTCACAAACTTGCTATTGAAAAATATCTATGCCTTAATCATTTGCGGTTGAGCAAGCATTTTTATCAAAATCTTAAAACTCTCTTATCGCACACTAGCTGACCCCATTTGCTTTACTTCAATCTGTGAGTGGCTGAGCGACAACTTCATTTTTTCTCCATCGCGCACTCTCAGGCTTGAAAACTTAACTATCTCATTGACTGTGAGTGTGCATTTGCCAACATTCTTTCTTCAATCGCATACTCGCTAACCACTTTCCTTTTGTCTTTATTCATGGGCAAGTGAGCGATAACCCTTTCTTTTCTTCATCACACACTCGCGAGCTCATTTCTTTAAAATTCAAATCATCAGCGGGTGAGCGAGAACATAAATGGTCTCATAGTCACATACCTGCACACCTTTTAGAACATTGAAAAACACCTTTGCAACTGAGCGATGAGCTTTCAGCTGATAACTTCGGCACAACAGATCACTTACTCGCACTGCAAAACACATATGAGTTAAAACTTGAATGAGTGAGCGAACTCTACAACTTGACTTCCTCAACTTGACTTCCTCGCATAGTCGCTGACTTAAAATACATACATGAAAACCTAACACGGGTGTGTGACTAAGCCCATTTTAACAACATAACATTAAAGAGACCATGCGACACATAAGATTTTAAGTCATCGCGGACTCGCTAAACCTTCTTTTAAATGAGTTAATCCCTCGTGAGTGAGCGATAAACAGAACCATTTCCAACCAGCTCAGCTGTAAGCCTATAACCTGACTTCAAAAATACATTGTGATTGCATGATTTACATTCTTTAGCAACCAAACCGCTCACTCACACCGCTAATCATGACTTCACACAATTTTACCACGACTGCGCAATTGACACTAAAATGACTCACCGCTCACTCACACAACTTGAAAACATGTTAAAAGACCAACGTGACTGAGTGACAAACATTTGAAAATAGAGCATCATTAATGAATATTGACCTTTTAAGCACAGTAAGACATGGGATTTAAACCAGAAAGGAGGGAAAATAGCCAAGGCTAGGAAATTGAAAATGTTCTTGATATAGTGCTAACATGCCCTATGTAGATGATGATTAGTGCATATGCTGATCAATGGAGATGTTGATTCATGATCGGCCTCTCTGGTATCCACCCCCGGTCAACCCTGCTGACTGTTATCCATGCACACAATGATTCCCAAAGAATCGTCTGCATCCACCTAACCTTCATCCTCGTAGATGATGATCCTTGATTGTCATCTATGTAGATGGCAATCAGGCGATTTCCATCTATGAAGATGGAAATCTCCAATCTATAATCTCTACATACGACGGTTAGTTGATCATCATCTATGTAGATGACTATTTGTCAATTATCATCTCCACCGCGGTCATTTTTTCCCCATAAATGCTCTTAAAAAAAGCAACAAATGCAAAATTTTAAACCAAAGAATGAGCTCAGTTAGGGTACTCACCAATGGTCCCATATCGGCCACTCGGTGGTGTGTCAGGATGTGCTCTCCTATCTATATACGGTCACCCAGAACTCTATCTTCACTTCTTCTTTTTACTCTTTGAGGGTGAAAATAAATCCTTGACTGGTCATCGTGGACTATTTATAAGACCCTCAGGACCCATTCTCCATCCCGGACCCTATTTTTTGCCCTGTTTTCTTTTGATCACCTCATAAAATCATGCAATTGTTCTTTTTCCTTCTCTTCCACCTTTTTTTAGAGAAAAATATACCAAAAATTAATTTTTTCCATTATTTTCTTGCGGGGGCACACTCCTTCACCATCGTTCCCTTAAGACCTTATGTCCTCTCTAGGGCATCTTGTTTTTATATTTCTTTACGCAATGCCATTCTTGATGTTGAACCAAAGAGAGGTAAAATATAGATGCCTAAAATTGTCCTTTAACATAATAATTAATTATTAATTATATTTGTTATTTTTCCTACCTATTTAATTAAAATTGGTTCTTTTTTCTATAGTATTTAAATTTAATTTAAATACCCCCTTTTAAGATTATTAAATTTTATTTAATACCTTTTCTCCATAAAATTCCCCTTTAAATAAATTATTTATTTATTTATTTCCCTCACATTCTAATATTCTCCTAAACCATGATTAGTCTCAATTTAATTTAACTTGATCATTCCAATGTGTTGAAAGGGGTCATAGGGTCTTAGTAGGGGTCCTAATGTGTGAGAAGGTGTACTAGGACCCCTTAGGCCCCTCTTTGACCCTCGAGGAAACATTAGAACACTCAAGTGTGTCCCAAGGGGTCCTACGACCTCTTGGGACACACTTGAGTGTTCCAATGTGTCAAAATGGGTCATGGGGTCTTCCTACGGGTCCTGATGCATGAGAAGGTGTACTAGGACCCCTTAGGACCCTCTTTGACCCCTAGAGACACATTGGAACACTTACATGTGTTCCAAGGGGTCCTACGACCTCTTGGAACACACCTGAGTGTTCCAATGTGATGAAAGGGGTCATGGGGACCTGCTAGGGTCCTAACGTGGGAGAAGGTATACTAAGACCCCTTAGGTCCCTCTTTGACCCCTGGGGAGACATTAGAACACTCAAGTGTTTCCCAAGGGGTCCTACGACCTCCTCAAACACACTTTAGTGTTCCAATGTTTTAAAAGGGGTAATAGGGACTAACTAGGACCTGTTAGGACCCTCTTTGACCCTTGAGGACACATTGGAACACTCACATGTGTCCCAAGGTGTCCTACGACCTCTTAGGACATAGTTGAGTGTTCCAATGTGTTGAAAGGGGTCATGGGGACTTCCTAGGGGTCCTAACACAGGAGAAGGTGTATTAGGACCCCCTAGGACTCTCTTTGACCCCCGGGTATACATTGGAACACTTAAGTGTGTCCCAAGGGATCCTACAACAACTTTGGATACACTTGAGTGTTCCAATGTGTTGAAAGGGGTCATGGGTTCTTCCTAGGGGTCATAACGAATGAGAAGGTGTACTAGGACCCATTAGCACCCTATTTGACCTTTGGGTGCACATTTGAACACTCAAGTGTGTCCCAAGGGGTCCTAAAACCTCTTGGGACACACTTGAGTATTCCAATATTTTAAAATGGGTCATTGGGACTAACTAGGACCCCTTAGGACCCTCTATGACCCCCAAGGACACATTGGAACACTCACGTGTTTCCCAAGGGGTCCTACAACCTCTTGAGACACACTTGAGTGTTCCAATGTGTTGAAAGGGGTCATGTGGACTTGATAGGGGTCCTAACACATGATAAGGCATACTAGGACCCCTTAGGTCCCTCTTTGACCCATGGGGACTCATTGGAACACCCAATTGTGTCCCAAGGTGTCCTACAACCTATTGGGACAGAATTGAGTGTTCTAATATTTCAAACCAGGTCATGGGAAGTCCCCATTACCCGTTTTGACACATTGGAACACTCAAGTGTGTCCCAAGAGGTTGGAGGACCCCTTGGGACACACTTGTGTGTTCTAATGAGTCCTTGGGGGTCAGAGAGGTGAGAATTTGTGCTAGGACCCCTTAGGTCCTTCTTTTACCCCTGGGAACACATTGGAACACTCACTTGTGTCCCAAGGGGTCCTACGACCTCTTGGGACACACTTGAGTCTTCCAATATTTTAAAAGTGATCATGGGAAGTACCCATGACCCCTTTTGACACATTGGAACACTCAAGTGTGTCCAAAGAGGTCGTAGGACCCCTTGGGACACACTTGAGTGCTCTAATATGTCCCCGGGGGTCACAAAGGTGAGAAGTTGTACTAGGAATCCTTATGTCCCTCTTTGACCCCCAGGGACACATTAGAACACTCAATTGTGTCCCAAAGGGTTATACAACCTCTTGAGACACACTTTAGTACTCCTATGTTTCAAAATGGGTCATAACAAATACCCATGGATATAGGAAGAAGAGAGAGCAGAGATTGGAAAAATAGAGTCGGCTCTCTGGGCTATAGCCAGAGAGCCATGCATGTTATAAATGCAAGCTGTATTTCAATGTTTTGGGCTTTAATAAATTAGAGTTTTCATAGTGTCTCTTTCTTTCTATTTTCTGTACAAATTGGTTTCATAGTTTTCCTTGTGAAATATTTAATATAGGGTTCTTGATTATGGTTTTGGTGAAAGGATTCAGTTATGAAAAGAGTCAAGTTTCAAATTTTGACAGTGATGTTAAGAAATCCATTTTGATTAGAATACGATATGGAATGATTTAGTTATGTTATATTTTGGTCTTGTTATTAGACCTGATTTGGAACAAAGGTGGACGTTCTAATTAATGGAAACTAAAATGATTTATAAATAAACCGTTACATGTATATTGACTTGATGATGAGCCAAGCCATCAGAAAAGGTGGTGGAATATTTTCCTATTTCCATGTGGATCCAGGTAACAATGCAGTGACAACCATGTTAAAGGAGAAACTGAGTGGGAGCATTTTTTTTGTTGCAGTTGCAGAGAAAGGTGGCAGAAGTTTCTAAGTCATGATGGTGGAGTTTGTTTATGTCAGTGGGGCCTGATATTATGGTGGTGTGGAGGAGATCAGTGAGTGATCCATATAAAGTGAGTTATTATTACAATTGACTGTTATAGAATGAGGCCCGATTCAACAGTCATATTGGCAAGAGATTTTCTTTCAAAAGTAAAATGAAAAGGCGGATTAAATTAAGTCCACCACTTCCTCCTAGGCAACGTAGGGTTAGATGGAGTCCACAAACATGCAATTTGGTCACAACTCAAGCATGCATGGCCGCCACCTTTTCATTTTACTTTTGGAAGAAAATATCTTGCCAATATGACTATCGAATCAGGCCTCATTCTATAAAAGTTGGTTGTAATAATAAATCACTTTATATGGATCACTCACTAATCTCCTTCACACCACCATAATATAAGGCCCCAGTGACATAACCAAACTCCACCATCATGACTTAGAAACTTCCGCCACCTTTCTCTACAAATGCAATAAAAAAAATTCTCCCACTCAATTGCTTCTTTAACGTGGTTGTCACTGCATTGTTACCTAGCTCCAAGCGGACATAGGAAACTATTCCACCACCTTTTCTGATGGCTTGGCTCTTCATCAAATCAATATGCATGTAATGGTTTCTTTATAAACCATTTTAGTTTCCATTAATTAGAATGTCCACCTTTGTTCCAAATCGGGACTGATAAAAAGATCAAAATATAACATAACTCAATCATTCCATATCGTATTTGAAAAAAAATGGATTTCTTAACATCACTGTCAAACTTTGAAACTCGATTCTTTTCATAACTAAATCCTTTCACCAAAACCGTAATCAAGAACCATATATTAAATAGTTCATAAGGAAAACGACAAAACCAATTTGTACAGAAAATAGAAAGAAAGAGATACTGCAAAAACTCTAATTTATTAAAGCCCAAAACATTGAAATACAACTTGCATTTAGAACACGCATGGCTGTCTGGCTGCAGGCCAGAGAGCCGACTCTCTTTTTCTACTCTTTGCTCTCTCTTGAGACACTCTTTGCTTGCACAATCTACTAAGAAGATCTTCTTTGTCTTCTTCAAGGATCCTAATCTCATCTAGGTCCTTATTAGGCTTAGATCATTAAATAAATCCTAATCCTACTCTTCTCTAAGAGTCTCCACTTGTGCTTCACCCTTTGACAGACTAACACCCTATGATTACTTCACTTCTCCACTTCTCCTACTCACACTTAGAAGAATCTAAATGCCAATTTTCTCTCTAACATCCTTGATTCATTTGTAGGGGTGCCCATAAACATGTATACATCAGATTTGATCAATTTGGAATCCATTCTGAGGGATCTCTTCACTCTTTGCAATCGATTTCACACTTTTGGCCTAAGGAGGCCTAATTCCTTGTAGCCTTTTCTAGGGTGTTTTTCCAAATTATCTTCAAACGTTCCCAAAAAACTTGAAAATATAAGACCATATCTAGATACCCCTTATCACCTTACAAGAAATTTTTAAGGTTTTAAGTTCAGTAGCCCTCCATACATAGGGTTCCTACAAACTAGGTCTTATTGGGCTAATAGGCCTAAAAACTAGGACAGTCTGCAACACTATGCTAAACTTATTGAAAAATTGTCTCCACTGATTGGTATGAACTCAAGCAACTTAATATGTAAAGGTAACACAAAACCCTAACTTATCATGCACTTAGACCATACATTACTATCTTCCCCTGCATATCAATGCTCATTGCTTCTCCACAAAAGCCATAACCGGATAGTGCGTGCTCGCCTAGGGGTTGGTTCTAAAAATAGCTACTTGTCTTTCCCTGAGTCCTACCTCTACAAATATGTACACTACTGACTCCCCTAACATTTCCATCTACCCTTGAAAGTTTCCCATGGTTAGATTTCATTGGGGAGTCATATCTAGGATGGCTGGTCAAGATAGGACCAGTGAACTACCTCAAACACAAAATTATTTAAACTAGACCTTAAAATACCTCAAGGAAAATTGGTCACTGTATGAGAAATATTCCAAACATTCCTAAGAAGACAAAAAAAACATTAATTTTAAGCTTTCAATCCATAAAGTATGACTATCACAAGGAAATGCCCAGGATTTCTAAAAACACAAAATTGTAGACTGTATTGCTCTTCTCCAAATGTTACAATCAATATTGTAACTACATGATTTGTGTCTCTCATAAACTATATGCCTTCTTCCACCATTTTAGGGCCTTTTTTTTTTATTCCCCACTCCTATAATCAAGGAGAATCTGATGTAACCATATTGTGTGCAACATTTGCAATTATTGCAAATGTTGTCATGACAACAAAATAGTAACTTTTCGCATCTTTTCAATTATGCCTCATTCCTACATTTTAGGACCTCTATCCTCTCTATTTCAAGGATCAAAGATAATTAAATACCCTATGGCATCTCTATGTCCTCATTTATGAGATTAGGACACATTCAGGACTCAAATCTATCAACTAACAACTAAGCCTTAGAATTTGAAAACTACAAACAATGGCTATTGATGTGACCTAATTCCTCATGACTAACTCACTTAACCTACATTGCTAAGACCTCCTAAGGTCAAAAAATAACTAACCTATCTTGACTTTTCTAATTTCAAGGACAAGCCAAAATGAACAAACACAAAGGCTAGCCTAGGTGATCCTGCACCATCCTCCCTAAAACAAAAAGATCAATACACTAGCTTTTTTTTGATGAACTGACATTTCTCAAAGTTAATCATTAATTTATCTTCATGTAGCCTCTTAAGTAATAATTCCACATTCTTGAGGTGTTCCTCTCTTGTCTTACTAAAGATTAGTATATCATCCAAGTATACCACTACAAACTTGCCAATGTGGTCTTTAAGTACTTCATTCATCAACCTCATAAAAGTTTATGGAGTATTTGATAAGCCTAATGGCATAACTATACATTCATAAATCCCTTCAATGGTATTTAAGGCTATCTTCCACTCATCTCCTTCATTCACCCTTATCTGGTGATAGGAACTTTTTAAATCTATCTTGGTGAAGTAACTTGCACCTCCTAGACAATACATCAAGTCTTCTATCCTAGGGATAGGGAACCTATATCTAATAGTGATCCTATTTATGGCTCTAGAGTTAGTACATAATCTCTAAGTACCTCCTTTCTTATAGGCTAGGACTGTGGGTACAACACAAGGACTGATACTCTTCCTTATAAGACCTTGTTCTAGTAACTCTTGAATTTGCCTAGCTATTTCCTCATTCTGTTGAGTTGTCATCTTGTAGGCTACCTTATTGGGTAGGGTAGTTCTAGGAATAAGGTCAATATTATGGCTTATGGGTCTTATAGGGGGTAAGATTGATGGTTTTCCATCACTTACAACGCCTTCATACTTCTGCAACATTTCTTGTATCTCTTGTGGTAGCTTTGTCCTCTTCACTATTTTGTCTTCCTCTTCCTTGTGCTTCAACACTAGAGAAAAACCAACTCCTTCTCCTTCTTAAATGGCCTCCAAGAACTATTTGTCACTCACCATCAGTACATTGGGACCAGTTTTCTTCACTTCTACATCTTCTAACAGTGACAAAATTTTGAAAGTCATGTTATCCTTCTTGAAAATATAGGAGTTGTTCACTCCATCATGGATAGCTTGGTGGTCAAATTTCCATGGCCTACCTAGGATCAAGTGACATGCATCCATGGGTAGCACATCACATAGTACCCTGTCCTTATATCTCCCTATAGAGAACTCTACCCATGCTTTCTCATTCACTAAGACATGTTGTCATTTATTGAGCCATGTTACCTTGTAAGGATGGGTATGGGGTATCCTTGTCATGCCTAACTTGTTGACTACCTCCTCTGATACAATATTATCAATAGACCCTAAGTCTATGATAACCCTACATAATTTACCCATCACCTTACATTTGATCCTAAACAAAGACCTCCTTTGGCTTGGCTCCTCCTTGATTGGCTCCTTGATCAATGTTCTTCTCATCATGAGGTTCTCACCTTCCTCTAAGTTTAATGGCACCTCAAGATGTTTATCAGCTGCAATTGTGTCTTCTTGGACTAGATTAGTCCTCTTGTTACCTCCTTGAGAAGTACTACTCTTCTCTGGACACCTATAGGCAGGGTGTCCCATTTGGTTACAATGGTAACATTTCATATTGGCAAAGTAATTTTCGCTTCCTTGTCCACCACTTCTACCTTTGAAATTGGAGTTCCTTCCTCTACCACCTCTACTAGAACTTGCTTCTTTTTGCTCATTGTATTTGACTTCTCCTTGTGTCCTTGATTCTGAACTCCTTCCACCATATCCACCTCTTTGTCCTCTACTATCTCTTCCTCTACCTCTTCCTTTAGAACTTTCTTCTTGATTCCTCTTGCCTTTTTCCTCTATCTTCAAGGCTATTTGATAGCATTGGTGGATGGTTTTTAAGTTCACTAGACTCACATCTTCTTGAATAGACCATTTAAGTCCATTCATATACCTAGCTAGCTTGATGCTTTCATCTTCAACCACTTGTGACCGTAGGCACAACTTTTGGAACTCTCCAGTGTAGTCCTGGATGTCTAAGTCTTTTTGTCTGAGATTATGTCTCCTCCTATGTAGTTGTACTTCATAATCATCAGGAAAATAGGTGTGCTTCATCTTAGTCACCATGCCCTTCCATGTGGTTATAGGAATCTTTTCTTCTTTCTCTCTTTTAGTTTGAACAAACTTCCACCATGTGAGAGCTGAACCTCTCAATCTTGACTTGGCCACATTCACTTTTTGGACCTCTGTGATACAATCACATTAAAAATGGTTCTCTATGTTGTCTATCCAATCCACTACTAAATCTGAATCCATTTTTCCTCTAAATAGTGGCACACCCTCAAAAGCTTTGCCACTCAAAGCCTTGAATGCCTTCAAGAAGGGTTCTTGGTCACTGATAGGGTTAGGGGTTGGAGCTTCTTCTTCTATATCCAATCCTTTCTCCCTTGCTTCTTCTTCTTCTTTCTGGTCAATCTTATCCTTCATCTTCACAGGTTTGTCTTGGACTTCTCCCAAGAATTGCTCCATTTGAGACAATCTTTCTCTTAATGACTTGTTGTCTTCTTCTTGTTCTTCCACCTTTTTGGCTAACTCAGAATTAGTCACCATGACTTTGTCTTTTTCTAATCCTCTAGGTGTATTCTCTCCCACTGATTTAGTAGGCTAAAACATCCACCACAAGCCTGATATTTAATAAAGCTCTGATACCAATATGATGTAAGTTTTCCACCGGGTTTTCTTGCACAATCTACTAAGAAGATATTCTATGTCTTATTCAAGGATCCTAATCTCCTCTAGGTCCTTATTATGCTTAGATCATTAACTAATTCCTAATCCTACTCTTCTCTAAGAGTCTCCACTTGTTCTTCACCCTTTGAAAGACTAACACCCTATGATTACTTCACTTCTCCACTTCTCCTACTCACACTTAGAAGAATCTAAATGCCAATTTTCACTCTCACATCCTTGATTCATTTGCAGGGGTTCCCATCAACATTTAGACATCACATTTGATCAATTTGGAATCCATTTTGAGGGATCTCTTCACTCTTTGCAATCGAGTTCACACTTTTGGCCTATGGAGGCCTAATTCCTTGTAGCCTTTTCCAGGGTGTTTTTACCAATTATCTTCAAACTTTCCCAAAAAAATTGAAAATCTAAGACCATAGAAAGATACCCTTTATCACCTTACAAGAATTTTTTAAGGTTTTAAGTTTAGTAGCCCTCCATACATAGGGTTCCTACAAACTAGGTCTTATAGGGCTAATAAACCTAAACATAAGGACAGTCTGCAACACTATGCTAAACTTGTCCAAAACTTGTCTCCACTAATTGGTATGAACTCGACCAACTTAGTATGTCATGGTAACACAAAACCATAACTTATCATGTACTTAGACCATACATTTCTATCTTCCCCTACATATGAATGCTCACTGTTTCTCCACCAAACCACTAACCAGATAGTGCTTGCTCGCCTAGGGCTTGGTTCTAAAAATAGATAGTTGTCTTTCCCTGACTCCTACCTTTACAACTATGTACACTACTAACTCACCTAACATTTCCATCTACCCTTGGAAGTTTCCCATGCTTAGTTTCACGGGGGAGTCATATCTAGACTGACTAGTTAGGACAGGACCAGTGAACTACCTAAAACATAAAACAATTTAAACTAGACCTTAGACTACCTCAAGGAAAATTGGTCACTAAATGAGAAATGTTCCAAAAACTCCTAAGAACACAAAACAATCATTACTTTGAAGCTTTAAATCCATAAAGTATCACTATCACAAGGAAATGCTCAAGATTTCTAAAAACACAAAATTGTAGACTGTAGTGCTCTTCTCCAAATGTTACAATGAATACTCTAACTACATGATTCAAGCCTCTCATACACTAGATGTCTTCTTCCACCATTATAGGACCTTTTTGGTTGATTCCCCACTCCTAGACTCAAGCAGAATCTGATGTAACCATATTGCATGCAACATTTGCAATTATTGCAAATGTTGTCATGAAACCAAAATAGAAACTTTTGGCATCTTTTCAATTATGCCTCCTTCCTACATTTTAGGACCTCTATCCTCTCTATTTCAAGGATCCAAGATCATTAAAGACCCTATGCCATCTCTATGTCCCCATTTATGAGATTAGAACACATTCAAGACTCTAATCCATCAACTAACAACTAAGCCTAAGAATTTGAAAACTACAAACAATGGCTATTGATGTGACCTTAGTCCTAATGTCTAAATAACTTAGCCTACATTGCTAAGACCTACTAAGGTCAAAAAATAACTAACCTATCTTGACTTGGATAATGTCATGTACAAGCCAAAATGAACAAACATGGAGGCTAGCCTAGGTGCTCCTACACCATCCTCCCCAAAACAAAAAGATCAATCCACCCTTGTATTAATGATGCTTGGATCAATACCTAGCTTCTTGAACTCTGATTCTTTGACCCATATTGCATCTGCATTTGTTTGATCATATCTTTTGATCAAGTGCTCTTTATACTCTTTGGTTCTAGTCCTCTTGTAGATTCTTGTATCCAGTATGTTGTCAGCTCCAGTGACTATATCAGATGGTAATTGTAGCTCCTCCACATCTCTAATGACTTCTTGAAGATTCTAATCCAAGTTTGGTCCTTTGTAGTGGGCTAAGTCTGCAATGTTGAAGATAGGTGATAGCCCACTTTCTTCTGGGAGTTCTACTTTGAAAGTATTATCACCATACTTAGCCAAGATAGGACAAGGGCCTATCCTTCTCATCTGCAACTTATGAGGGACTCCCTTCTACAATCTTGATTTAGTGACACGTACCATTACCATGTCACCCACATTAAACTCAACTGTCCTCCTACTTTCATCAACATTTGCCTTATGTTTCAAGATGTTCTCTGTCAAGGTTTTCCAGACTATATCATGTATCACTAGCATGGCTTGAGAAAAATCATCTTCATATCCACTTTCTTTCACTCCATCCTTCAAGTCTCTCAACTCATAGACTCCTCTAGGGTGTAATCCATACACTACCTCAAAGGGGCTCTTCCCTATTGACCTATTGACGGTGTCATTGTAGGCATCCTTAGCCTGTCCAATCAGTTAATCCCATTGCTATCCATACTCCTTTGTCAAGCATCTCAGTATATTTCCAAGGCTTCTATTCACCACTTTAATATGTCCATCATTTTGAGGATGGTAGGTAGATCCAAAGGATAAATTAGTGCCTAGTCTTTGCCAAAGAGTCTTCCAAAAATGACTCATAAATTTGGTGTCTCTATCAGGAAAAATTCTTTGAGGTAACCCATGGATTCTTACTATCTCTTTGAAGAATAGAGATGCTATTTGGGTAGCATCATTAGTGGTCTTGCATGGCACAAAGTGAGCCATTTTTCTAAACCTATCCACAAATACATACACACTATCCATGCCTTGTCTTTTTTTGGGTAACCCAACTACAAAATCCATGCTTAAGAAATCCCATGGTCTAGTAGGAATTGGTAGGGGATGATAAAGGACAACATTTGATGAAGTACCCTTGTCTCTTTGACATACAATACAACTCTCTACATACCTCTTGACATCAATATTCATCCTCGGCCAATAGTAGAACCTTTGAACTAGTTCTTGTGTCTTTGTGATCCCAAAGTGACCACTCAATGCACCATTGTGCTTCTCTTGAATAATGCTCTCCCTAAAGGAGCCTCTAGGGACACATAGCTTACTACCTTTAAACAAAAGGTTACTTTGCAAAGTATCTTCAGCATACTCAGTATGGAAATGGTTCTTGTATTCAGCATATACCTTGTAAATATCTACAAAGTCCTGATCTTCAACATATAGATCCTTGAAGTGATCTATTCCCATGCTCTTCAACTAAATCTTTTGGATGGAAAGAGCTCTTCTTTACAATGCATCAACAACTTTGTTGAGGAAACCTTTCTTATGTTTGATTTTGAAGGTGTAAGCTTGTAGGTACTCAACCCACTTCATGTGCTTGTGGCTCAACTTCTCTTGAGAATTCAGAAAAATTAAGGCTTGATTATCTGAATAAAAAATGAACTCCTTGGGAAGCAAGAAGTGCCTCCACTTTCTCAAGGCTTGAACCAATGCATACAACTCAAGGTCATAAGAAGAATACTTCTTCTTTGCTTCTCTCAACTTCTCAGAGTGAAATGCTACTGGTCTACCCTCTTGGCTTAGGACAACCCCAATAGCTATGTTTCTTGCATCACATTCAATTGTGAAAATATTCTCAAAGCTTAGTAAGACTAACACAGGTTGGGTAGCAATGTTTTCCTTCAGCAACTCAAAGCTCTTGTTGGCTTGTTCATTCCACATGAACTTGGTCTTCATTCCTCCTTTGATTGTATCCAACATTGGAGCACAAATAGCACTAAATTGCCTTATGGCCTTCCTATAATACTGAGCAAGGCCATGAAAACTCCTTACCTCTGTTTCTTTCCTTGGAGTGGGCCAATTCATAATGGCTTCTACCTTACTCTTGTCCATTTGTAGATTACCATGAGATAGAACAAATCCTAGGTACACTAGCTCTGTTTTGATGAACTCACATTTCTCCAAGTTAATCATTAATTTCTCTTTGTGTAGCCTCTTAAGTACTAATTCCACATTCTTGAGGTGTTCCTCTCTTGTCTTACTAAAGATGAGTATATCATCCAAGTATACCACTACAAACTTGCCAATGTGATCTTTAAGTACTTCATTCATCAACCTCATAAAAGTTGATGGAGCATTTTATAAGCCTAAAGGCGTGACTATCCATTCAAACAACCCTTCAGTGGTCCTTAAGGCTTTCTTCCATTCATCTCCTTCATTCACCCTTATCTGGTGATAGCCACTTTTTAAATCTATCTTGGTGAAGTACCTTGCACCTCCTAGACAATCTATCAAGTTTTCTATCCTAGGGATAGGGAACCTATATCTAATAGTGATCCTATTTATGGCTTTGGAGTCAGTACATAATCTCCAAGTACCTCCTTTCTTAGGGGCTAGGACTATGGGTATAGCACAAGGACTAATACTCTTCCTTATAAGACCTTGTTCTAGTAACTCTTGAATTTGCCTAGCTATTTCCTCATTCTGTTGAGGTGTCATCTTGTAGGCTACCTTATTGGGTAGGGTAGCTCCAAGAATAAGGTCAATCTTATGTCTTATGGGTCTTATAGGGGGTAAGGTTGATATCTATCCATCACTTACAATGCCTTCATACTTCTGCAACATTTCTTGTATCTCTTGTGGTAGCTCTGTCCTCTTCACTGTTTTGTCTTCCTCTTCCTTGGGCTTCAACACTAGAGCAAAACAAAATCCTTATCCTTCTTCAATGGCCTCCAAGAACTCTTTCTCACTCACCATTAGTACATTGGGACCAACTTTCTTCACTTCTACATCTTCTAACAATGATTGAATTTTGAAAGTCATGTTATCCTTCTTGAAAGTATACGAGTTCTTCACTCTATCATGGATATCTTGGCGGTAAAATTGCCATGGCCTACCTAGGAGAAAGTTACATGAATCCATGGGTAGAAAATCACATAGTACCTTGTCCTTATATCTCCCTATAGAGAACTCTACCCATGATTTCTCATTCACTAAGATATGGTGTCCCTTATTGAGCCATGTTACCTTGTAAGGATGGGTATGAGGTATCCTTGTCATGCCTAACTTGTTGACTGCCACCTCTAATACAATATTATCAGTAGACCCAGCGTCTATGATAACCCTACATAATTTATGTTAGCAAGTTGACTTCCTGAGGATGCATGACTCATTTTTTGTTGTCATCATGGTAACAAAGTCATGTTTAGTTTCTGTCATGAAAGACAAAATGACTAAGTATGGAAAATATGGCAGATAGAGATATTCAACAATCAGCACATCAGTGCACATGTGAGAGATCAAGTCAGCATATGCACATTCAGATATATATTATATGACACATGTACATTCTACATCCTGAAACACATAGTATGGAACAATTGTATGGTGAAGTTATAGGCAGATTAGTAGACCAGTAGTCCAGAAGACAGAGCATGGAATCCGACTACCATTTTGATCAGCGTGAATTATTTTGTAATGTAATGGCTAAGTGCCTTTGGTTATATGTTTTTAATGATGTAATTAACATTGTAGTAAACATGCTTGAGTTGACTTGTTCAAAAGCATTGTGTATTTTGTCTTAGGGCCGACTAGAGTCTTGTTTTGGGTCACACCTATTCGGATATGAACATATAAGTATGTAATGTAAATTTATATTACAAGTATCGATTATTATGTAAGAGGAAGATATAGAAGAGTAGTATGATGAAGTCAGTATATGATATAGCTCTTTAAGAGAGTAAGAGCATTCATGCATACACGGAACTTATCAGACAACAGTGTCATCATAGAAGTTCACTTTTGATATAGTGTATATCAACTTTCAGAAGGTTGTAGCCTTCATCCTATTGGGCAGTGAGCCTAAGCAGTGAGCCATATACCTTTAACAGGGTTTTGTAAAATACTCCTAACAAGGTCAGACCTTTAACTAGGTCATTGTACTCATATTGTAAAGACTACTTCTAATAGGGCAAAGGAACTTTAACAGGTTCATTATACCTAGTACAATATTTGTGGGTGCTAATTCCCACCAGGGTTTTCCTCTTATCAAGGTTTCCTCGTAATCATATCTTGTGTTATGAGTTCTTATGTTAAGCTTCATTCAATGTATTTTTGATTTATGTTTAAATTGCTAAAAAGTAATTAATAGACAACACTGATTCACCCCCCCTCTCAGTGTTTCTAACAATTGGCATCAGAGCTCTAGTCCTCAGCAAATAAGTTTAACCACTTGAGGAGATCATGGACTCAGCAGAAGAAAAACATTTGAAAAGTAATCTTGAAGTAGCTCTTGAAGATCTTAATAGATCTGAAAAAGAAAATGAAGAACTTAGACTAAAAGTTGATGGCTCACAAATGCTTATCAAGAAATTAAGAAAAGATTTGAAAGATTGTTCTACAAGTGATTTAGGGAAAATGATCAAAAAGCTCAATGAAGAGAATATGTCTCTAAAAGATAAAATTGAAAATCTAGATGAAGAGCTAATAGACAGTCAAATTTCCATTGAAGAAAAGATCAAATAAAGCAAACAACTAGATGATGAACTCTTGAAAGCAAGCATGAAAGTCCTGGAATTGGAAAACATAAAGAAGAATTTGGAATCTGAATTAAAAGAAGCAAATGATAAGATTGATAAACTTCACACAAGTTTTGATTCACTTCAATCTCAGCTCAATGCACAAAATAAAAAAGGTGACACTACTAGTCTTGGATACAGTGTAGCACAAATTGAAATCAATACATTGCAAGAAAGAAAGAAAGATCATGAAGCATCTTTAGAAGCAAAGAAAGATGAAAGTGTTATAGAGATTAAACCAGATCCACCTAAAGGGGAAATCAAGCAAGTTAATAGAACTTGTTATGCATGTAACAAACATGGTCATTTGGCAAGAGATTGCAAAGAGGTAAGACCTTTCAATGGTTACTGTTTCTCCTGTAATAAGTTTGGTCACAGGGCTATACATTGCTGAACAAATCAAAGAAATCAGTCACAACAAAATCAAAGAAGAATGAATCAAAACAATTAGAGAAATCAACCTCAAAAAAATTTGCAGAACACCACATGTCAGCTATGTAACTACAATGGACACAAAACAAAGCAGTGCAGCATGATGAACAAAAGCATCATACCTCCTATCATTTGTCACACATGTGGAAAGGCTAGACACATCGCAAGGTTTTGTAGATCCAAAACTCAAAAGCAAGAGGATCCTAAGAAATCACTATTTGAAGAAGAAGGAGAAATCAAGTTTGTTCAATAAAAATAAGATTCAAGAAAAATTTGGGTTGAAGTAAAGAAGGACAATGATGATGACAAAGTAGTTGATGGATCCACAGTGGACACACCCTCTACTTCTACTTGAATAGACCTTCTTGGTCTTAGGGGGAGCTATTCTAGCTCAGGACCCCTGCGCGGTTGGTATACTCACCTCTGAGTATGCACCTATGGATTCATGGTTATAAGCATATAATATTGAAGTATGCATACATGTATTGTCTAAAATTCATCTTGATCAAAGTTGCAAAATATCTGAGTAATTTGCGTATGGTTGCAAACATTAAATGCGGTAGATTTTATAAAAGAAATTAAGTGTTTAATCTTCTTCACACTTGCATTCGAGATCACAAAATTTGGAGAGCACTGGAGCACTAGGCATCAAGGCATGGAAGCATAAAAGATTTGGCAGTTAAGAAAACCAATAAGAAGTTTGGAATGGAACCCTAGCAGTCGCGCCGTTTTGAAGTTTTGTGAAACCCTACTTAAGCAAGTTTCGAGTAAGTATGGTGACTCTAGTAGAATTTGATATTGTAGAGAGGAAGAGATTTGTATTCAAGAAACATCCATTAAAATCCATATTGGATGATGTGGAAGGAGCTTTCTCCAAAACCCCGCTAGGTGTTGTTCATGTAGAAGATATCCGTGCATATATTTACTGTAAGAAGGAAATGATAGGAGATATCAGCATAGCCACTCATATGGGATCTATGATGAAACCTGATTACACATTCAAGGATGAGTTTGCGCACTTGATTGATAACCTTATTTTTGAATACTCGAATGCGCATGAGTTTGATGAGCCAGAATGGGTGAAGATTTTGCTAAGCAGAATACATGATGATCTTTACTAAATTGGTGAGGTCCCTATGCACATCACTATAGACCTAATCCATGAGTTAACTGGACTTCCCAAGACTGGACCAATTTTTACTACTGGAAAGGATGTCAAGAAGCAAATTGAATAAGTTTGCCTATCTAGAAGTGATAAGCGTGGAATAATAGTTGACCCTATCAAAGAAGATGACATAAAACTTCTAACTATGATACTTGGCTATAAGTTTTAGAAAGAAAGAAGGTTGAACAGTGTCTCTGTAGCAATAGTCCTAGCAGCTATCAGAATGGTGAAGGATAACACTCAATACAACCTATGTGAGATCTTGCGCGGTCAATTGATTGACAACATTCAGATCATTAAGCATGATAGGAGCAAGACATTCAGGTTTGGATCTTTGATCATCTACTTGTATTTCCATATTGTTGGAAAGGTTTCAAACCTTTACCTAGATAGGAGCAAACCCACAATGTCTCAGATTTCTCTTAAGTCCACTTTAGAGAGAAGTGTAAGGAACACCATGGATATGGATATCAAGACATTTAGGATCAAGATGCGGACTAGGTTCAGATTATCTGAAAAGATAGTTGACAACTATAAGGATACCATATGTTTCATGTTAGAAACAGATTGCACTTGTATGGAGGCAGTTGAACCTAGAACCAAATGGATTCATCCTCTTGGTTATGAAGTGGAAGAACATGTGTTAGAAGGATATGCACAAGTTCTATTGTCTGCACCCAAAGATCCAAATGAGCCTAGGTGGGGCACTTAAAGAGAGAAGACCAATGAAGTAGACACTATCTTACACAGTGTTGATAATAAAAGGAAAGCATCCAGAATTACATCTAACATACTAAAAGTTCATAGAGTCACTCAAGAAGATCTTGACAAAGCTAGAGATGCCAAGATAGAAAAAGAACTTGAGAAGGCTAAAGAGATCCAAAAGAAGAAGAAAGTAGAGAGCACCTCTGCGCCCTCTACCACCATTGAATTAGACTCATCTCCACCTTCTATGCCAAGAAAGAAGACTAGAGGAAGAAAAAAGGCACCCACAAATCATCCATCATCAAGGAACACATGGAGCAAAGCAAAGAATACTCAAGCTCCTCCTGAGGTAGGATTTAGTCCTAGTCTAAATGTTTTGAAGAACAAAATTGTAAATGAAGGTAGACTAGAAATAATTGCTAAAGTGTATGACAAATATCAAAAGATTGATAAGACTGAGATACACTCTATGATCATATCTCATATGATCAAGTTTAAGAAGTCAGTTCTTGAACTCAAGACAGTGATACTAGATCAGTTATGGAACATATTGGAGATCATGAAAATACATGAAATAGAAGAAGACATGAGGATTAGAGAGGAAACATTGGATACTCTTCTCCCCGTATGCTCGCATGATGAGAAGGCTATTTTATTAGATCTGGTGAAGCCTCATCTCAAAACCAAGACAAGGAGCTTACAAATTATGAACAAAGAGTATGAGAAGATAGGTAAAGAGACTAAAAAGGCATTTGAACAAGTGTTTATGGATAGACACATGTATCTATCAATGGTGCCTACAACAAAGGTAACTCCAGCTCCTCCTAAATAGCTTACAGAACTAGTGATTCAGAAAGCACCTACAACAGGTCCACAGGTTTCAGCGCCCATAGTGACAATAACTTTTAATACAGATAAAGACTCAGAAGATACTATAGTGGTTGATAATATCAAGATATCCATGATAACATCTGAAAAAGATATGGACAAAGTTGATAAAGCATTTGTAAGCACTGAAGAAATGTTCACTGATGATACATTTGCACAACAAGATGAAGTTCCCACCAATGATCCAATCGACATAAATGAAGAAAAAGATACTCAAGGTGATGAGACACCAATAAAAGAGATACCAGTAAAGAGTGAAGGCATGGATACCAGTCAATACTATATTCTCACCATCCACTCAACCATCTACGTCATTATTGTCAAGGTTAACTCCTGATTCAACAAGTCTGGATGCATGGGGAGAAGAAGACCTAATCAAGATCAATGTTCTTGCTATGGAAAAATCAAAGGAGAAACAAGTGATGAGGAACCCTCACTTTTTGGAATTAGTAAACATATTGAATGACTTAGTGCCTACTGACAAGAAAGTAGAAAAAGTTCAATCAGTTGAAGATGTGGATAGCATTCTATCAAACTTCAAAACACATTTTACAAACCTAGTAGATTCACCTACTAAGATTGTAGAATATGAATACAAAAAGGAGAGACTGAATGAATTGGTAAAAAACTTTACCTTAGACTTGAACTCCTTAAATATTGGGCAATCCATACTGAAAGAATTGGTAGCTAAGGGAAAGAAAGTTATAGCCAACTGCATGGATAGAGTGAAGTTCACCTCTGAGCACATTAAAAAGGTAGAAGAGGCAGAGATCATGGTGGAAAACATTAGGAAATTAGTTGAAACATCCACGCAAGACATGAACATCTGCAAAAAATGTTTATCAAGGGCAGTTAGACAAGATTGAGAAAGCTAAGTTGGAGATCAGTAAGATAAGAGTCTAACAAACTCAGTTGAGAAATGCACTTGTGCCATCTCTAGCAGTCCTAAATGAGAATATCAAACAGATTGATGCTGCCATTGCAACATATGATCATGGTCCTTGCATGGATCTGATGAAAATGGAGAAACTAACATATGCCCTATGCATGCATCTTCAAACAGTAGATGCAATGAAAGTATTTTGGCAGAAAGAGATCCAATCTCTTCAGATTGTGTACCCTGAAGTTTACATGGAGTAAGTATGTAGAAGAATTACAAGTTTTTTTACACCTTTGTCATTAATGTCAAAGGGGGAGTAATATAGAATGTGTATATGCGGAGAAGTATATATATATATGTAAGATGTTATGATATACAGTCATTTTTTGTGTTAAGTCATTTTGAGAAACTTGGCCACATTCCTTTGTTGCCATAAATGACAGAGGGGGAGATTGTTGGCAAGTTGACTTCCTAAGGATGCATGACTCATTTTGTGTTGTCATCATTGCAACAAAGTCATGTTTAATTTCTCTCATGAAAGACAAAATGACTAAGTATGGAAAATAGGGCAGGTAGAGATATTCAGCAATCAGCACATCAGCACACGTGTGAGAGATCAAGTCAGCGTATGTGCGTTCAGATATATATTGTATGAAACATGTACATGCTACATCCAGACATGCATAGTATAGAACAATCGTACGACAAAGTTATAGGTAGATTAGTAGACTAGCAATCCAAAAGATAGAGCATGGAATCCAACTACTGTTTTGATTAGCGTGAATTATTTTGTAATGCAATGGCTAAGCGCCTTTGGTTATATGTTTGCAATTATGTAATTAACATTGTAGTAAACACGCTTGAGCTGACTTGTTTAGAAGCATTGTGTATTTTTTCTTAGGGTTGACTAGAGTCTTGTTTTGGGTTGCGCCTATTCGGATATGAACATATAAGTATGTAATGTAAAGTTATGTTACAAGTGTCGATTATTATGTAAGAGGAAGATATAGAAGAGAAGTATGATGAAGTTAGTATATGACATAGCTATTTAAGAGAGTAAGAGTATTTGTGCATACATAGGGCCTCTATGATACCATCACATTCAAAATGGTTCTCTATGCTGTCTATCCAATCCACTACTAAATTTGGATCCATTTGTCCACTAAATAGTGGCACACCCTCAAAAGCTTTACCACTCAAAGCATTCAATGCATTCAAGAAGGGTTCTTGGTCACTGATAGGGTCAAGGGTTGGAGCTTCTTCTTCTATATCCACTCCTTTCTCCCTTGCTTCTTCTTCTTCTTTCTGGTCAATCTTATCCTTCATCTTCTTAGCTTTGTCTTGGACTTATCCCAAGAGTTGCTCCATTTTAGACAATCTTTCTCTTAATGAATTGTTGTCTTATTCTTGTTCTTCCACCTTTTTGGCTAACTCAGCATTAGTCACAATGACTTTGTCTTTTTCTAATCCTCTAGGTGTATTCTCTCCCACTGATTTAGTAGGCTAAAACATCCACCACAAGCCTGATCTTTAATCAAGCTCTGATAATAATATGATGTAAGTGTTCCACCGGGTTTTCTTGCACAATCTACAAGAAGATCTTATTTGTATTCTTAAGGGATCATAATGTCCTCTAGGTCCTTATTAGGATTAGATCATTAACTAAGTCATAATCCTACTCTTCTCTAAGATTCTCCACTTGTGCTTCACCCTTTGAAAGACTAACACCCTATGATTACTTCACTTCTCCACTTCTCCTACTCACACTTAGAAGAATCTAAATGCCAATTTTCTCTCTAACATCCTTGATTCATTTGTAGGGGTGCCCATCAACATGTAGACATCACATTTGATCAATTTGGAATCTCTTTTGAGGGATCTCTTCACTCTTTGTAATCAAGTTCACACTTTTGGCCTAAGGAGGCCTAATTCCTTGTAGCCTTTTCCAGGGTGTTTTTCCCAATTATCTTCAAACTTTCCCAAAAAAAATGAAAATATAAGACCATATCTAGATACCCCTTATCACATTACAAGACATTTTTAAGGTTTTAATTTTAGTAGCCCTCTGTACATAGGGTTCCTACAAAATAGGTCTTATAGGGATAATAGACCTAAAAACTAGGACAGTCTGCAACACTATGCTAAACTTGTCCAAAACTTATCTCCACTAATTGGTATGAACTCAACCAACTAAGTATGTAAAGGTAAAACTAAAGCCTAACTTATCATGTACTTAGACTGTACAGTTCTATCTTCCCCTGCATATGAATGCTCATTGTTTCTCCACCAAACCACTAACAGGACAATGCTTTCTCACCTAGGGCTTGGTTCTAAAAATAGATACTTTCCTTTCCCTAACTCCTACCTCTAAAAATATGTACACTACTAACTCCCCTAACATTTCCATCTACCCTTGGAAGTTTCCCATGGTTAGTTTCATGGGGGAGTCATATCTAGACTGACTGGTTAGGACAGGACCAGTGAACTACCTAAAACACAAAACAATTTAAACTAAACCTTAAACTAACTCAAGGAAACTTGGCCACTAAATGAGAAATGGTCCAAACACTCTTAAGAACACAAAAAAATCATTACTTTGAAGCTTTCAATCCATAAATTATGACTGTCACAAGGAAATGCTCAGGATTTCTGAAAACACAAAATTGCAGACTGTATTGCTCTTCTCCAAATGTTACAAGGAATACTCTAACTGCATGATTCGAGTCTCTCATACACTAGATTCCTTATTCCACCATTGTAGAGCCTTTTTGGTTGATTCCCCACTCCTATAATCAAGGAGAATCTTATGTAACCATATTGCATGCAACATTTGCAATTATTGCAAATGTTGTCATGACAACAAAATAACAACTTTTGGCATCTTTTCAATTATGCCTCCTTCCTACATTTTAGGACCTCTATCCTCTCTATTTCAAGGATCCTAGATCATTAAATACCTTATTACATCTCTATGTCCTCATTTATGAGATTAGGACACATTCAAGACTCCAATCCATCAACTAACAACTAAGATTAAGAATTTGAAATCTACAAACAATGGCTATTGATGTGACCTTAGTCCTAATGACTAACTCACTTAGCCTACATTGATAAGACCTCCTAAGGTCAAAAAACAACTAACCTATCTTTACTTGGCTAATGTCAAGTACAAGCCAAAATTAACAAACATGGAGGCTATCCTAGGTGCTCCTGCACCATTCTACAGTCGTCATGGACTATTTATAGGACCCTCGGGACCCATTCTCCATCCCGGACCGTATTTTTTTCCCTGTTTTCTATTTATCACCTCATAAAATCATGAAATTGTTCTTTTTCCTTCTCTTCCACCTTTTTTTCAAGAAAAATATACAAAACATTAATTTTTTCCATTATTTTCTTGCAGGGGCACACTTCGTCACCATCATTCCCTTATGACCTTTTGTCATCTCTAGGGCATCTTATTTTTCTTTTTCTTTACGCAATGCCATTCTTGATGTTGCGCCAAAGAGGGGTAAAATGTAGATGCCTAAAATTGTCCTTTAATATTATAATTAATTATTAATTATATTTGTTATTTTTCCTACCTATTTAATTAAATTTGGTTCATTTTTCTATAGTATTTAAATTTAATTTAAATACCCCCTCTTAAGATTATTAAATTTTATTTAATACCTTTTCTCCATAAAATTCCCCTTTAAATAAATTATTTATTTATTTATTTCCCTCACATTCTAATATTCTCCTAAACCATGATTAGTCTCAATTTAATTTAACTTGATCGTTCCAATGTGTTGAAAGGGGTCATAGGGTCTTAGTAGGGGTCCTAATGCATGAGAAGGTGTAATAGGACCCCTTAGGCCCCTCTTTGACCCTTGAGGACACATAATAACACTAAAGTGTGTCCCAAGGGGTCCTACGACCTCTTGGGACACACTTGAGTGTTCGAGTGTACCAAAAGGGGTCATGGGGTCTTCCTATGGGTCCTGATGCATGAGAATGTGTACTAGGACCCCTTAGGACCCTCTTTGACCCCTAGAGACACATTGGAACACTTACATGTGTTTCAAGGGGTCCTATGACATCTTGGGACACACTTGAGTGTTCCAATGTGACAAAAGGGGTCACGGGGACTTCTTAGGGTCCTAACATGTGAGAAGGTATACAAGGACCCCTTAGGTCCCTCTTTGACCCCTAGGGACACATTAGAACACTCAAGTGTTTCCCAAGGGTTCCTATGACCTCTTTGAACACACTTTAGTGTTCCAATGTTTCAAAAGGGGTAATGGGGACTAACTAGGACCCCTTAGGACCCTCTCTAACCCTCGAGGACACATTGAAACACTCACATGTGTCCCAAGGGGTCCTACGACCTCTTGGGACATAGTTGAGTGTTCCAATGTGTCAAAAGGGTTCATGGGGACTTCCTATGGGTCCTAACGCATAAGAAGGTGTATTAAGACCCCTTAGGACCCTCTTTGACCCCCGGGTATATATTGGAACACTTAAGTGTGTCCCAAGGGGTCCTACAACCACTTTAGATACACTTGAGTGTTCCAATGTGTTGAAAGGGGTTATGGGGTCTTCCTAGGGGGTCGTAACGAATGAGAAGGTGTACTAGGACCCATTAGGACCCTATTTGACCCTTGGGGACACATTCGAACACTCAAGTGTGTCCCAAGGGGTCCTAAAAACTCTTGGGACACACTTGAGTATTCCAATATTTTAAAATGGATCATTAGGACTAACTAGGATGCCGTAGGACCCTCTATGACCCCCAAGGACACATTGGAACACTCACGTGTGTCCCAAGGGGTACTACGACCTCTTGAGACACACTTGAGTGTTCCAATGTGTTGAAAGGGGTCATGTGGACTTTCTAGGGGTCCTAACACATGAGAAGGTGTAATAGGACCCCTTAGGCCCCTTTTTGACCCATGGGGACTCATTGGAACACTCAATTGTGTCCCAAGGGGTCCTATGACCNNNGAGTTTTCCAATATTTCAAATAGGGTCATGGGAAGTCCCCATGACCCCTTTTGATACATTGGAACACTCAAGTGTGTCCCAAGAGGTTGTAGGACCCCTTGGGACACACTTGAGTGTTCTAATGAGTCCTTGGGGATCACAAAGGTGAGAAGTTGTACTAGGACCCCTTAGGTCCCTCTTTTACCCCTGGGAACACATTGGGACACTTAATTGTGTCGCAAGGGGTCCTACGACCTCTTGGGACACACTTGAGTGTTCCAATGTTTCAAAAGGG
>MU228256.1:623788-642163 GCA_018584345.1 Thuja plicata
TAGAATTGGAACCAAATGCTAGGCCAATTAGACAAAAGCAAAGGCCTATAAATCCCAAATTAGAGCCATTAATGCTGAAAGAGCTGAGGAAACTTCTAGATGGTGGTATCATATTTCCTATTAAGCATACATCTTGGGTTTCTAACTTAGTACCAGTAAGGAAGAAGAACAGAGAAATAAGACTTTGTGTAGATTTTAGAGACCTTAATAGGGAATTTCTAAAACATAGACACCCTCTTCCTTCCATGGAACAGATTTTACAATATGTTTCAGGTTCTGAGAGATTCTGACTCTTAGATGGATACTTTGGTTATAACCAAATTTTAGTTAAGGAATCCGATCAGTTTAAAATAGCTTTTACAACTAAATGGGGTACTATGGCCTACAGAAGATGCCCTTTGGGTGGTCAAATGTTGGAGCTACTTTTTAGAAAGCAATGGACATGGCTTTCAAGAACTTAATGTATAAATTTGTTCTGGTTTATCTTCATGATGTAACAATTTACAGCAAAGTTGCAAATCAGCATATTGATCATTTGAGACAAATATTGCAAAGATGTAGAGAATTTGGATTATCTTTGAATCCTAAGAAAGCTGTGTTTGTTGTTCATGAAGGAAAACTTTTAGGATACCAAGTGTCTAAGGAAGGAACAGCAATTGATCCTAAAATAATTCATGCAATTCTTGATCTTTCATTGCCTAAACATAAGAAAGGATTGCAAAAAAACTATTGGGAGAATTAACTTTGTAAGAAGGTTTATCCCTGATATTGCAAATTTATTAAAGCCATTGACCGCAATTCTTAAAAAGGATATTCCTTTTAGATGGACTGATGAAGGAAAAAGGAATTTTGAACTGATAAAACAAGCTTTGTCTTCAACCCCTACTCTTGTTAATCATGATTTTACTAAAGACTTCATTTTGTATGCTTATGGTGGTTCTGACACAATCTCTGCTATGCTGGTTCAGAAGAATGGTCAGAAACAAGAGTAGCCAGTTGCATTTTTCAGAAAAGGTATGGATGATTACGAGAGAAGGTACACTTTTATTGAAAAACATGTACTTGCAGTTATTAAAGCTTTGAAGAAGTTTAAGCATTTAATTGCTAGAAATAGGGTGCACTTAATGGTTGGTCATCCTAGCATCAAGGAGTTTTTGTTGAACAAGGATGTTAATGAGAAAAGAGCTGGTTAGATAACAAGGGTTATGGAGTATGATGTGCAGATTCATATAACTAAGCTGGTTAGAGGTAAAGGCCTTTGTACATAAATGGCAGAAGAAGAGGAACAAATTGAAGCACCTAAAGAACCTGAAGATTTACAAAGTGAAATTGTACTATTTAATGATCCTATGACATGGTTGTCAGATATGACCAGATTCTTGCAAATAGGACAATGCCCAGATAATCTTGATAAATCAAAAAGGAGGTACTACAGGATACAATCTATCCCCTATGTTCTTATCGATGGTGTTCTATATAGAAAAGATTATTCTGGAATGTTTCTTAAATGTATTGATTCATTAGATCAAAATAGAATATTATATGAGTTTCATGATGGATCCTGTGGAGGACATTTAAGTCCTAAAACTATAGCTTGAAAAATAATAAGGGTAGGCTATTATTGGTCTGATGTGTTTAAAGATGCTCATGTTTGGGCTAGAAAATGTAAAAAATGTGCACTGTTTGCAGGGAAACAAAGGCTGGCAGCACTGCCATTAAAACCAATTGCGGTTGATCAGTCATTTGCTAAGTGGGGAATGGACTTTATTGGCCCTATCAATCCTAATTGTAGTGCAGGTCATAAACGGATTTTAACTGCTACTAATTAATTTACAAGATGGACCGAGGCTATTGCACTAAAGGAAGCTTCTGGACCTACTGTGGTAAAATTCTATGATGATATAATAACCAGGTTTGGAGTTCCTCAATCAATCATTTCTGATAATTCTATGGATTTTATTGGTTTAGCCATTACAGAATGGGCTGTAAAGAATGGGATTTACTTAAACACTTCTTCAAACTATTATCCTCAGGGTAATGGTCTTACAGAATCTACCAATAAAAACCTAATCAGGATCATCAAGAAGACTTTGCATAGAAATAAGAGGGATTGGCATTCCAAATTTAAGGCAGCCTTGTGGCTGG
This sequence comes from Thuja plicata, assembly GCA_018584345.1. Taxonomy (NCBI): domain Eukaryota; kingdom Viridiplantae; phylum Streptophyta; class Pinopsida; order Cupressales; family Cupressaceae; genus Thuja; species Thuja plicata. The sequence continues at coordinate 625,934 of MU228256.1, forward strand.
ATAGGATTACACCTAAACAAGTAATTGGGAATTCTCCGTATGTCCTAGTTTATGGTAAAGAGGCCAGATTGCCAATTTTTCCTGAATTTCTACCGTTGCAACTAGCTGATCAGATGTTATTGTTTGGAGAAGAAGATCCCCTTAAAATGAGGTATGCCAATCTATTACAACTTGAAGAGGAAAGGAGAAAAGCATTGGTTACAATGGAACTTAAGCAAGCACAAACTAAGAAATCTTTTGACAAGAAAACTAAGTTTAGAGAATTTAGAGAGGGAGACTTAGTACTCAAGTGGGATGTGCTAAAAAGCAGGTCAGGGCAGCATGATAAATTTGACAACTTTTGGGCAGGCCCTTTTGTTATTACAGCCTACAGGGAAAACAATGCTTATCAATTTTCCATAACTGATGGGGAATTTCTGCAAATTCTAGTTAATGGAATACACCTCAATCTTTGCTTTGAGGGTTAGATTTTAGTCTAGGTTTTCATTTTCAATAAGTGTTGTCCAAGCACACAGGTCTCTAGGTTGCATAGGTCTTTAGGCTACATTAGGTCTAGGATAGCTGTATTTTCATTTCAATAAATAATTGCATTCATGGTTTAAGGTTTCCTAACTCCATTACCCAAGGATAGAGGTCTAGGGTTATGTCTAGCAGGCAGACATCCAGCAGAAGTCGCCAAACTTATTATCCTAATTTGCAGCATGCATCAAAATAATCATAAACAGTGAAAGATTGCATTTTTAGAAAATTCCTATTAATATTATCCTTCAGGTATTATTAATAAACATTTTATAAATTAGATACATTCATTTTAGAAAATGCCATTTTTGTACTCTAAGAGTTGATCATATTCCCAAAAGTTTCAAATTACAATTCGATCAATTACATTGTGCATTCAAATTGAATGTATTATACAAATGTTGCTTCATCTTTCTTTTTATGTCAAAACAGTAGTACATTGCAGAATAAAAGGCATAATTGAAAGTATCAAGTAGGGGTCCCATCCATTGCCTTGTAGTGGTTTATTGCTTGCATATTGGATCTCCATTGCTGGTTGCATATTAGGTCCTAGGTCTTCAAAGTCCATCATCATCTGCATTTAGGTCTTCTAGGGTTTCCCTGCATCATGAGAGAAAAGATGTTAGATCTAGTTGGATCTAAGCGTTACATGGGACAACAAGCAACATACAATCAATCCTGCTCAAAACTGCATACCAATCTACTGAAATCAATATAATGAGGAAAAAACATTCATTAATAGTATCTGAAGAATAGTACTAAAGGGACTTGTTCTAAACATGAAACCTTTTTCTATTTATAACCACTTTGATGCATGCCATTCTTCAAATCAGATATTTGAATGAAAGGGACTTAGTATTACCATCTGAGAAACCTTTTTCATGGTTAGATCAACCTATGAGTTCACCAAATGACACAAACCAACCAGTATTCATGACTAAATGTCATCTTACATTCACTCATAAACATTAATTGGTGCATATGATTTGATGACCTAATAAAGTGGGTATTATTGTGTGTGCAAATGAACAAGTGTGCATGATTGAATGCAAGAAACAAAAGGAAAATGATGTAGTGGATGTCACGAGCCTGTGCTCGAACTTCACATAATTAATTTTATTCAGAAGGATGATTATCATCATGTTATTGTTCACACACATTGGAAGAACATATTTGAGGACACATGAAGGAATCAAAGATGCTACAGAAAGCACATGAACAAAGAAAGTTGATGAATTACAGAATTGAAAGACTTTGGAAATTCACTGTTTTTATGCAAGTAATGCAAAGTATGAAAGTGTTGTTATAATAAGTGCTTCTTCACATATATTTGACTGTTATACATTTGTTAAAGATCACTTGGAGGGTCTAAGTTGAAGTTTTACATATAGAGATTATGCATAAACTATGTCAAATGAGAAAATGCTAAACAGAATAAAAGCATGGAACAAAAAATGTGGAAGTTGCAAAATGGACAGAGATTAACAATCTCAGATCAACGTGAGTGTGCAAATACAGAAAGAAAGCATAATGGAATAAAGTATTACAAGATATTAAGAAGCTGCATTAAAATGACTATGCTTAATCATGATGAAATACTGCAGCTATATAATGTGTTTTAGATCACCTGTTGAGACAATTTCTTTTTGCAAAGGTTACATCTCATATAGATGTTTTGGAAAAGATAAACATTCTTGATAACAGAACAAATCATATAACATTGATAAAATTGAATATGCAAAATGGGTTTAAGTAAAATCCATGGAGGTCACGAGCCCGTGCTTGAACCCCATGGGTTTGTTGTTCCCTAAATACTTCAAGGAAGAGACAGTGTATTTCTACATTAAAGAACAACAACATATTCAACCTGTTTGTGTTTAAATGCTAAACAAAGATGCTTGATACTATCAGAAAAACAGTGAATTCATAGTGTTTTTTTCAATATATGTTACAGTTTATATCTTATGTATGTTCTTTTTTTGAACAGTGGAGTCGAGCATGAAACAGAGATTCTCGGTATTGTATCAAGGCTGCAAATTCATAGTGTTTTTTAACATAATGTTGGAGTTTAAAATCTTATGTGTGTTTCTTTTTCAGATAGTGGTTGACATCCAACAAAAGCATACATTGTGCTTGTTAATTACTAGTATTTGAAGATAACGGTAATAATGTTTTTATTAAAACATTCAAATAGAGTAAATCTCATGGTTCAACTGAAAATGGAGACAAGCATCAAATTGGCAGTTCCAAGTGCAGAGTTGGGTGGTGGTTTTAAAAGTAATGCAAGTAAATATAGTTGAGCATCAAACAGAGGACTGACATACATCAAAAGACATTAGATAGTGACCTTCAACATTCAACAGAGAAGAGGTTCATGGGCTTGTAAACAGGCAAATGATAGTTCAGTAATGGATAAAGGTTTAAAACTACACAATCAACATCAAACAGAGTACCAACATACAACAAGTGAACATCATTACATAAAGACAGAGAATGAACAAACAACAAAAGGAGTCAACTTATCTATTTATGACAAGAGATGTGTCATTTATGCCAAGAGATGTGTCTTCATTTGTGTCTGTACCAACTTGCATGAAAAAGTAAAGCTTATGACTAAAAGATTTCATAAAGCTGAAACCAAATGTATTCACTCCATCTTTTAGTCATAAGCTCCATTTTTTTGAAAATGCTGAAGAGAGTCACGGTTCCAGAAAACCTGCATGATGGTCACATAAAAAAAATTCATAAATTGGTCTGTTAACTGCGGGTTTGATGGAAAGACAGCAGTGGTGGTGCTTTATGGTCGCACTATAAACTGAGGATAAGTCTGAAGCTGTGGCTGAGGACTTTTCCCAATATCTCAACCACAACTCAAGGTAGACAGCAGTGATGGAATCCCATGTTACATAGCCAACTGGGGATGAGTCCTTAAGCTATGGCTGGGACATCCCCATTTCATAATCAAGAGTTTGTGGGCTTGACACCTCATCCATAGCTCCAAACCATTCCAAGGTGGCAGTGGTCTCACTTTCAAGTGCAGTGGTGGCATCACAAACAGACAAGAACTCCTCATGCCTTCAAATGAACTGCAAGTTCAAAACCCAAAATGGAGATGAATCAAACTAACTTACAAACCATTGATCAACGCCATATGTTATGGCATAATATCCTCAAGTATTCCAACATTAAAGAAAGAACATGCCAACTCATAGTTTGAGCCCGAGTTCGAGCAAGATGAAGATCAAAAGTCGTGACTTCTACTGAAGAAGGATGCTACAATAGTGAGACTATAGTTTGCAATGAATGTATGAACAGTGTTTTCCTCCTAAAGCTCATAAAACTCAAGATTTCTCCACAAAACATGGCAGATTTCATAACAAGGTTCGTGATTTCCATTATTCACCATGGCAACGGCACAACGAAAACCATAAAACCCTAAAAGTTGCAAATGAAATCGATCAAATGGTATACATTGTATTTTACTTGCATTTGAGTTCCATTGTCAGTTGAAGTAAATGCTATGTCATTGACAGTGCATCGACATCCCTTTGGCATTTCCACCTTAGTACTTTAAGTGCCACGACAACTGCAATTATCTCTTCTTTGAGGATAGTCATATCAAATAGCGCATTCAAACAAACCACAGTTACCTTCAAATGCTTGAGTGTGGTGTTGATAGTATAAGTGGAGTTAAGTGTCGAGTGGTTTATGGTTTTTTTTAAGCTCTTGCAAAGTTTGAAAAAATCAGGTTTTTAAAACCTTCTTTGCATTCGAATGCCATGTATTAGAAGATGTAAATAATGTGCCTAAGTTAAAGGCTTTAACTTAGGGGTTTTTGTGGATGTTGATTAAAGCCCTATAGTTGTTAGGGGTTTTGGAGGGAATTTTATTTGAATAAGCCATGTTGGCTATTTAGGGGTAGTTTTTCTTATTGATAGAAGAGTCAAATTTGGTGGAAAATTAGCTTTAGTGAATTTCAAATTCCTTTGCTGTGGATCCATTTCTTTTGTATTCCATTGTAAGTGCATACTTGTAATTTTGGATTTTGTGCAAGAGGATTTCATCATTCCTTGCCATTGATTCTGGAATTCATGTATGTAGCATGTACACAAATTTTTGAGAAGAATACAATTGCCTCACTTTTACAAACTTCTTATTGTGGTCATTGCTCATAGTTCCTTTTCAATTTTCTGCATATAAGAGTAATACTTTTGCAATATATTTTAGTGAATTACATTAATTCGTATTTTGTATTACAGAAATATAAGCCTTTTGTGGAATGTGCATGTTGTTAATGGAAGAAGTATTGCTTGTGGTCAAAACCCTAGTTGTCACCTTTCAATTAACCTATGTATTGAGCAGTGAATGATACTCCAAAGATCCATCAGAGTATGATAATTATATGTCAGTTTGAAGCTTAAAAAAGAATCTAAATATCCTTGGTGTATCACCTTTCTTTTATGCAAGTTTAGTTACAAATCCCTTTCTCCTTTTTCCCAATTCAATTTTCAATCAGGAAGTGATATACCATATTTTATAGGAACCGGCCTAGAAACCGAAGATTCCTCTTCATTCATAGTCTACCCATAGCTAGGAGAGGTTTCCATTGTTAGGATGGAATTGTCGTGTAGCCCTAATGCCTGAGTTAGGGTGACAATTTTAAGCCTGAATAGTACCATGGCATTTTTTGATCACGAGACATCCTTTTCCCGTAAAGAATTATTTATTTTTATTAATATTCTCTCTTATATATGAGGTGTGAATCCTTCATCATCAACTCTTCTTTATTTGCAAAACTATGTTCATTATAAACATATTCAAAGTTTTTCATCCTTTATTTGCAAAATTTTCCTCAAAGAACTCAAATATATGTCCCAACCTTTTTTGATACTCTCCAACAACTGAATATATCCACAAAATAGACATGCAATCATATCAACTATTTTAAGATCAAGTGGATCACTTGTAATTATTGTTGCTTCTGCTTCCTAAAATGTATTGAACATAGTTCCCAACTTAGGAGCAATGAAACTTCTAAGATCACCAATCTTGCCAACAATTTTGTGTATCTCATTCATAAAACTCTTAATATTGTCAATTAGATCTATGGCTTTACCTACATGATTTGATAGAGAAGGTGTTAAAGGATCAAATGACTATGATAAATCTAATAATTACTTCTTAATTTCCATAATCAATTTCTCAATGTCCTCAACATATTTTGAGAATTATAGACATGCTTTCTAGACATCACCTCTTTGAGATAAAGGATCTTGAATTATCTTCACATTGATACCCAAAAAAAATCTATCTTTTGAAATTATTGTATTCAATTTATTGAATCTATTATTTTTAAATTCATCCTTTACATTTATCCTAACATACTTATCCAATGATTCCAAGTTAGTACTTACAAAGTTGATAAGGTCCTTCATTTGATCAGATGTAGTATCAGATGGATCTTTGACATAAGTGGGCATGATCTTAAGAATCCAAGACATCCAAAGAAAGACTTAGTAGCTCATTATCTTCAATATGTGATCTCAAAATTTCTTCTCTTGCCTTTTCTTGAGAGAATGAATCAAGCTTCAAATTCTGAATTGGAGACAATGTAACCAAATTAATAACCCTTGAGTAAGTTCAGGATTATCCAACTCCAAATATTTATTCTCTAGGAAATCCTAAACTGTGTCTATAATGCCTCTTGCCTAAATATTCACTTCAGTCTACATCATCTTAGTTATCTTCTCTAGCTTATCTTCCACTTTCTTCTCACCTACAATGTGACCTTCTTTTGCAATAGATACATTAAATTCACAAACATTTAGTTCAATACGTATATCAGTTCAAGTCAACTCAACATATGGAAGAGAGATGTCATGATCCTAAGCATTATCTCTAACAACCTCAAATTGATTCTTTAGTAAGATTTTCTTCAAGATCTTTTCTTTCTCTAACAAAAGATCTTTATTTTTATTCAATCAACATCTTATTAATCCTTGATTTACTTCTGAAATAATCCCAGGTCTCTTTGAGTATCAACTTCATTTCTTCAATGGCTATGACCAGACGTAATCTTATCAAAACACATTTCTTTATCTTTTCATATTCATCTTTTACATTGATCCTTATCATCTCAAGTAAATGATAAAAAATCTAAGGCATATCTTTCACTTGTCTATAAGGGTCATCTTAAATGTGTTTAAGTATTTGATTGTGGATTCCTCTAATTTCCTTTTTCCATCTTCATCAAAAGTTTCATATAGTTTCATAAGAAGTTTGAAATTACCATGAATTTCTATTTGTTTCTCTGCTTCACTAACACACATATAAACAACATCACAATCAGTTTTCATAATTTTTCTTTCCTTTTCATCCTTTGATGGCTTTGCTTTGGTAACTGTTGATGCTTTTTTCCCTTGGATGTTTTCTCTTTAACTCAATCATTTGACTTTGTAGCCTCATCATCATCCTATTTTGTAGTGTACTTCCTTGAGCTCTTTGATTTTATTCTTTTTGCCTCCTTCCTTGATGGTTTTTTTTCTTGGGACTCACTTTCTTAGATGGACTTGCAGAGGGTGCAACACTTCTAGTTTGTTTGGCTCTTGGTGAATAAATATTAGGACTTGTTACCTCAGTCTTTGTTGGCTTCTCTTCTGCTACCATCTTCCTCTTGCTAGCTTCCCTTAAATCTTGTACTTGGATTCCTATGCTCTCTAATAGGTTTTCAACCTCTTTCCAAATCTTTCTTTCTATGTAACGTCTTCTTAATTCACCATGTAACTTTGGGTCATTTTTTTATATGTTCTAAATCTTTCTTCTATAGAATCTATTAACTTTCTCAATAGATGCTGAGCATATATATCAAGAATGTTCTCCTCAACCTCATATGCAAGAGGCATGATCCAATAAGTTCTAGGTTCTACTACTTCCAAAAAATAATTATCTATTTAAACCATGAAGCATAAAGTATATTCATACTTCTCAACAATATACTTCGGAGTCATCTCCCTTGGCTGCGTCTTATATTGGAAGTCTTTGAAGAAACCCTAGAGAGTACTCTTCCTAGATTTGTTGTCAAGAATATAGAGAAATTATCTAATTTTAACTACAAAAGTTTTATAATTAGACCATTGAATCCTTCCAAAACTCAGAACTTCATTCAATAAGTAAAATAATAAGTACATGATAAAGGTACTATATTTGAAATTATGTTTTGTGTCCTTATTTATCTTTGAAAAGTTCTCGGTCAGTTGAAATCTCAACACCTCACACCAATCAAAATATGCATTTTATTTTATCATTTTGTATGTTGGATATATGGCCATACTTAATACTGATTTTTCTCTACGAGAATAGCAGATTTTATATCCAATAACCATGGAAGCAAATATCACATCGAAATGAATAATGCCATTGATTTTTATGGCTCTTTTGTAAAATGTGATCTGATAGCAGCAGTTACAATTTGATTCTTCATATATTTTAACACAAGCACCTAACCAGATGAAGTGAATCGAGTTAATTTCTTGCTAACCTCCTTAGTGATCTTGAATGGATTTTCTAACCACATGAATTCTACATGTACCTAATTCAATACATACTCAATCAACTAATTCACATCAAATTTTGGAAACTTAATGACCCTAGATAAGTGTTTCTTCTCTAACACCTTAAATTCATCTTATAAAGTTTTAGCATCTACAAATTACCCAATTCCTCTATATTTGCATGAATATATGCTCTAATATCCTCAACATGAAAAACACAATAAGGAATGGTTGAGAATGCCCCTTGTGGATCATCCTCCATGGATTTATATATTTGTTTCTTAAACTTAGGTCTAGGAAACTCAATAATATCTACAGTATTAGGTGTATTCATGACCAAAAGTGAATAATTTCATATTTCATAGTAAAGTACCTCTTTTTTGAAGAACTAGGGTTTGCACACATAATTATTTTCTTCCCCTTTGATCGTACTAAAATTGCATTGTAGAGCTGTCTATTTGCTTGTCCCCAAAATACAAATTTCCAAATGAGAGGATAAAATATCTTTTAAACATTCACATACCAAATTGTTTATGGAATAAATGCATTGTACCTTAACTCACTTGGATATTTGGTTTTACTGACTGTTTTTAAAAATTCCTTATGTGGATCTTCAAATCGATTTCTACTCCTTCAAAATTGCTTCAAAAACATGCAACAATTTGATACAACTAAATTGACCATTTATTTTTCACATCAACTCATATTAGGGGCTTTTACGATTTTTCATTAAAAATCTCCCTAGGCCAAATGTCTTAGCTTAATTCCCTAAAGAGTTTTCCACACCAATTTTAGGTGTGGACTAATTATATGCATTATTAACACCTTTTATTACCCAAGTCTTTCTCATCTATTTTATAACCTCATCCATAACTTTCTATTTTCCCTTATCATTACTCTGCATGTTATTAGTATCTACCAGGTCCCTCTCTTATTCATGTTTTTTCTCCTACACAATTTTGAAATGTGACCAGAAATTTTTGTAATTGTAGAACATAGTATTTGTCTATCTATGCTTGTAATTCACTTGGTTTCCTCTTTATATGCATTGTTTATCAATATGTCCAAATTTTTTTCAAGCAAAACATCTAATATTCCACCTATTAGAACAATTTTTCATCACAATTTTACAATCATTTTATTTATGACCATACTTATTGCATTTGAAATATTAACAAGCGAAAGATGAACCATTTATACCTATTTTTGCATTGAAAAGCTGTATGAACAAATTTATTGCACATAAAGTATATACCATTGAAATTTTTAGCATTATATTGTCTTATCGGAGACCTTTTAGGTTTTTCCTTCAGATTTTCTAATTGATGATTGCATTGTCCAGATCTAGAGATTTCACATTTCTCAAATCCAAGACCTTATGTGTTACCTTCCATCCTCTGACTTTCAAGTACCGCATCAATCCTAGCTAACCCAACAAGAGAATAAAGGCTAACCTACCAGCAAACAAAAGAACAAAAACATGGGACAAGCCCCAACTAACTTCTTGAAGAATTAATAAGTTCTATATTTTTCCTAAGAAAATCCTCATGAATACTCCTAACCTTATTAAATATACTATCAACAGGAGTAATTCCCTTATCTTTTCTCTAAATTCTAGTAGCAGGGCCTAGAAGAGTAGTTTTGTCTAGATCACCAACAACAACAGTGAATCTAAACTAGACCTAGTATCTTTTATGTGTCCCACTTTGGTAGATTTAGCACTAATGGAGGGAGCAGAAAGAGAACCCTTAGAAAGAGCTTAAATTGCCTCCACTTATTCATTTAGTTTCTTAAGCCATTTAGTAGAATTATCAATTGTTGTCTTACTAACAAGAACCATGTGTGTGTGTGTGAATTATTATACCTGCATTACTATGACAAAAAACTTCTATAACTCATTAGATCAGTTGTGAGTCCATGAAATCAATAAAATTGACATAATTGAAACTGAATTAAAGCTTCCTAATCACAATGAGTATGATCTATATTGAAATTTTCTCTCAGAATTGGCAATAGATGAGTGACAAGACATTATGAGATGGAAGATTCAATGAAAATGCAGCTAATTATGTATGTTTTTTTATGGTTTTTATGTAATTAAGGATGAATTAAGGTGAATGATCATACAATTGAAGCTAATTTGATGTAAAGATGAAGCTACATTTTTAATTATGCTATAAGTTTAATCTAAAATGCTACAATTAATCTAAAATAATTGATAAAAATAAAAAATTTCTAAAGAATTAAACTAGGATTATCTACTTGCTATGAATTCACTATATGAAAATGCCTTAGAATGAGATGACTTTATAGATTTTCCTTCGAGGGAAATGTTCACATTTCAAATGTGTGGTCAAGATTCAATTGGAGATGTGTAGTTGATATTCAAACTTGAGTGTCCATGTCCTTTAATTTGTTTGGTTATTGTGTTGAATTTGTGTCATGTTGAGTGGGTAAATAGGATAATTAATTAATTTAATTTAATTAATATCACGAGGCACGACGTTTTAGATTTAGATTTAATTATTTAGGATAGAACTATTAATTAAATACTTGATTCCTTTTTTATGTTTGATCATTAATGACTTTGATTATTAATGAATTACGCACTTAAGTTGATATGATTTAACTACACAATTATGATTGAATTTATTTGATTTCAAGGCCCTTTATGGGAGTTTATCCTTGATCATGACCTACGATTATTGGATTGAGATTTAGGCCTCTTGATTAGACTAGAGCATTTTTAGGTGATTACATTTGCCCCTCTTCGAATCAATGAGCGAACAATGCATTGATTCAAAGAACTTCTGATATCTAATATTCAATAAGATTTTGATTGAGTGAACAATTTGATATGAATCCCCCTGAAATTGGTCATGACTCAATTGAAAATAGATCAGATGATAGATTTTTAAGTATAGATTGAGACCAGGGTAACCAATTTGGTGTGAAGTGATGATACTTATTACCTATCTGGTATTGATCATGATAACAAATAACCAATTTGATGTGAAGCAATGAAATTGATTACCGTTAGAAAGATTCTTAGAACACTAAATAGAATAACCAACTTGATGTGAAGCAATGAAACTTATTACCATTGAAAGGTTCTGATAGATATAATTAACTTGATATGGGTCCTAATGAAATCAATTTTCTAACGATGATGCTATAAATTTGATGAAATGAGATGAAATTTATATGCCCTGCTAATCAAAACACTGAGAAGAGGGAGTAATTTGACATGAAACCTGATGAAATTATTCATTCTTTGAGACTGATTGATTCAAGTTAACCAACTTGATATAGATTATGATGAATTTGATGTGCCCCTTGTGATGTGATTTGATTTGATTAGACAAGATTTCTGATTTGATCAATGATTTTATTTAATGATTTCTTTGATGACAAAAATTTGATTCATCGTATTCGAGAAGATGTGTTGTTTGGTGATACGAATGCAAGGATATATTAATTCCAAGAATCATGCCCCTTGAGAGTGAGGTTGAAATAAAAGGATTACCAACTATCAATTTTTACTAAGTTGAATGATTAAAAACATGTTTCAATTGATTAGGAATTGATTCAAGATGATGCCTAGGTGATTTAAACTCGATTTGACCAAGTTTAACCATATTTTGAACAAGTTTTACCTTGGTTGACTTCAATTGAACACTTTTGATGAGATAGGATGATGTAAAATCAATTTTAAGAGATTACCATATGTTTTTATTCTTGATTTGACCTGAGATGACCTAGTTTAACCCAAGTTTGACCCGGTTTGAATTGCAAGTTGCCTAGGTTGACTTGATGGTGGAGAACTCCAATTTTGATTTTGATCTCGATATAGGTTTTATAGTGTTCAATTGACCCACCTAGTTTGATTTCATTGCTAGGTAAGGAGGGTAAAAAAAATAAAAAATTAGGTCAAATTCAAAAGAGGTTAAATGGTGAAAATGACCTTTTCACTATTCATTTTGACTTTTACTTTTGTAGTAATTTCTTGCTCTGAAGTACTAATGATGTCAATTGCCACCGAGAGAAACTGAGTCAAGCTCACTCCAGTGCCACAAACTTCCTTCCAAGTATCTACCTCTGGTATGACACCGAGCTGATGTCTTTTTGTCAAATTTTCATGCATTTTTATCATTTTTTCAAACTTTAACATTTCATCATATGGCCAAGTCTTTCTAGGTATACAAAGATGTCGCCCATCCTATGATGAACTAGGTAAAATTCATAAGTCGTATAGGGGTCTTTCACTTGTTGTACAATGAGAAATCCTAAGTCGTGCAAGTTAATGTTTTTTTGGTAGTTGATGTTTCCCCTTTTCTTGTTCAAAGTCCTATTGTAAGTCGTAGTCAGAATTCTGAATCGTATACTAGATCTTGACTTGTACAAGACCCATTCTTGAGTTGTATGGTGTGTTTTGAGTCATACAAGTTACTTCTTTGAGTTTTATGATACTTTTCTATGATATACTTGATTTTCTCAGTTGAATTGCTTCGTTCGCGTTTAGTTGATTCATCTTTTGATGTTGTTTAGTATATTGAATTTTCCATCTTTTATCATGATACTGAAATATTGTTTGTTTGATCTTGGAGGTTCATATTGATGTGGTGAACATCTGTGGCATTTATCTTCATATGATGAGTAGGACACCAGAGCTTTTGGATGATGAGAGATGTACCACTCAACATTGTGGCCTCCTTAGATTATTGAATATACCTGACATTCAGGTCAACTGTAGTCTCCTGGGTACCCTTGCTAAGACATGAAATTCAAAACATAATACATTACACATGGGTACATGCAAGATCACATTCACACCTGAGGATGTGTACCACATCCTTCATATTCCTTTCAAATGACATCTTGTATATTATGATTCATAACTTGTCAATACTAGGATAGAAGATCTTAGATGTGTAAGGAAGCAAAGGTGTGCGGAAACGCTTCCTACGCTAATCTTGAGAGGACGATTATACAAATTTCAACTTAAAGAATTACAACAATTCAAAGAAACACATTCAAGAGTATAAATGAAATAACCATAAACACATAACACTGTGATTATCATGGGGAAAACCCTTACGGGAGAAAAACCCCACACTCTAAAACCTACATAATGTATTATCAAATCAAAGAATATTACAATACACTTGCAATGCAAGTTCTTACAAGATCATCACCTCAACTCAAGCTTGGAGAGACACCACTAGCATCCTTCTGGCACCCAGCCTTGCAAACAAAACTCCATAATACAAACTCCTCCCCAAGCCCTCCTTATATAGTGATTTTACAACCCGAAAACCACTTTTGGTTTTACAAAACCATGGGCTTAACCACCATGCCACATGTTGCCCATTTTTGACATTTACATTTCCAAGATGGAAAAACAACCAGGTTAAAATAGTAATCCCGTCCATATTTTTGTCCCCTAGTTTAGACCCTTATAAAAGTCACAAAATGAGTCATTAAGGCTCTAAAAATGGCCCACCTATATTCTACTATGGACAAGACTCATTTTTGACAACTCACTAACCATTTTCCAATGCATAAACATGTGGAAACCTACCAACAAAAATATTGGACTTATTTGAAACAAACTGCAAGGTTGAGACACATGTTTCTCAACATTCTCCCACTTGTCGATCACCTTGCAAGGGTCAGGGGATCCAAAATATCATGGAATTAATTGCTAGGGGTTGAGAGGCCCATAGAATCTAAACACCATCTAAACTTCTCTGTGGTCACAGGCCTAGTTAATGCATCAGCAACATTCACCAAAGTTTCTACCTTCTCTAGCTTCACCTTGCCATCCTCAACCATATCTCTCACAAAATGATAATGTATGTCAATGTGCTTGGTCCTAGCATGAAAAGTTGAGTTCTTCGCTAGGCAGATTGCACTTTGATTGTCACTGTAAATTTTCACTACACCCTATTTGAACTCTACATCTGAACACAATCTCTTTAGCCAGATGGCTTCCTTACAGGAATGAGTAGCTACCATATACTCTGCCTCAGTAGTGGACAAAGCAACCACAGCCTATCGCTTGCTCATCCAATTGATTGCACCACCAAATAATGTAAACACATATGCACTGGTGGATCTTCTTCTACCAACATCACTGGCCCAGTCTGAATCCACATAGCCACTAATATCCAAGGAATGTCTGTGACCTGTTCCATGAAAACATATAGAGTACTCTGAGGTACCCCGTAAGTATCTGAAAACCCTTTTAACTACATCCCAATGTTCTTTTCCTAGATTAGACATGTAATGGGAAAGAACTCCCACTGCTTGGGCAATGTCTGGTCTTGTACAAACCATAGCATACATCAAACTTCCAATAGCACTCTGGTATGGTACTCGACTCATCTCTTCCATCTCCAATGGGGATGAAGGACATTGCGAATTAGAAAGCTTTGCTCCCATTGTAACAGGAACACTCAATGGTCTTGAATCCTGCATATTGAATCTTTTAAAAATAGTACCAAGATACTTACTCTGGCCAACCCAAAGCTTTCTATTTTGTCTATCTCTTACAATCTCCATTCCTAAAATGTGTCTTTCTACACCAAGATCTTTCATTTCAAACTTTATTGAGAGCTGAGATTTTAACTCTGCAATCAAACCTTTTCCTTTGCCAATAAACAACATGTCATCAAAATACAAGGCAATAACCAGGAAATGATCACCATCAGATTTAAAATATATACTATGATCAGATTTAGATCTCACAAATCCCAAACTCAACACATATGTATCAAACTTCTGGTACCACATCCTAGGACTCTATTTTAAACCATACAAGGATTTCTTCAACTTACAGATCAAATGACTTTTACCTTTCACCACATAGAGCTCTGGCTGTGTCATGTAAATTTCTTCCTCCAAATCTCCATGAAGGAAATATGTTCTCACATCCATTTGCTCGATCTCTAGACCATAGGCTGCTGCAATAGAAAGTAAAAATCTAATGGATGTCATTTTGGCTACTGGAGAAAAAATCTCACCATAATCTACTCCCTCAACTTGGGAGTAACCTTTTACAACCAAACGTGCTTTATACTTCTCAATGCTTCCATTTGAACCCATCTTCTTCTTGAACACCCATTTACAACCAACAGGCTTCCGTCCTTTAGGCAGTGGTACAAGGCCCCAAGTTTCATTCCTCTTAAGAGCTGCCATTTCTTCATCCATGGCTATTTTTCAGGACTCTAAATCATTCATACCAAGAGCCTCTTCTACAGATCTCGGTTCATCAATATTAGCATTTAATGCAAATATGCATCTCCAATCATTAGGAGAATACCCATACCTTTCAAGTGGTTTCCTTTGTCTAGTAGACCTTCGAGCAAGATCTGGTTCAGGCTCAGCCTCAGGTTCAAGTACCTCTTATTCCTCTAATGATTCAGAACTTGTAGTTCTCTCCTCGACTTCTTGTCTTTCTAAGGGCCTCAATTCAACTTTCTCTGGTGTAGCAGGTAGTTGAATCGCATCTTTCTTTTGTTATGTTTGTTCTGGCTGCACTGTAACAGAAGAAGGCTTAGTTTCTCTAAAAATAACACTTCTTGAATAAAATAACTTTTTTTCAATAGGACTCCAAAGCTTGTATCCTTTCACACCATAACTGTATCCGATTAAAATACATTTAACAGCTTTGTTATCCAATTTTGTCTTCTTCTCCTTTGGCACATGAGCATATGCTTTGCAACCGAATACTCTCAGATGTCTAAGTGAAGGCTTGTGGCCCAGCCACGCTTCCATTGGCATCTTATCAACAAGGGCTGATGTAGGAGACATGTTTATCAGGTAGGGGGCAGTGGCTATAGCTTCAACCCAGAACTTTTGTTCTATTCCAGCTCCACTCAGCATACTCCTAGCCTTCTCCATCAGGGTCCTGTTCATTCTTTCTGCAACTCCATTCTGCTGTGGAGAATACGGAGTTGTCTTCTATCTTTTAATACCACAATCTTTACAAAATGTGTCAAAATTATTGGAGCAAAATTCACCACCATTATTAGTTCTCAAACATTTTATTTTCTTTCCAGTCTGCAACTCAACCATTGCTTTAAATTCTTTGAAACGACTGAAAACTTCAGCTTTACTCCTTAGAAAATAAACCCATGTTCTTCTACTGAAATCATCA
>MU228256.1:644260-656716 GCA_018584345.1 Thuja plicata
AAGAGCATCACCTCAACTCAAGCTTGGAGAGACACCACTAGCATCCTTCTGGCACCCAGCCTTGCAAACAAAACTCCATAATACAAAATCCTCCCCAAGCCCTCCTTATATAGTGATTTTACAACCTGGAAACCACTTATGGTTTTACAAAACCATGGGCTTAACCACCATGCCACATGTTGCCCATTTTTGACATTTACATTTCCAAGATGGAAAAACAACCAGGTTAAAATAGTAATCCCGTCCATAATTTTGTCCCCTAGTTTAGACCCTTATAAAAGTCACAAAATGAGTCATTAAGGCTCTAAAAATGGCCCACCTATATTCTACTATGGACAAGACTCATTTTTGACAACTCACTAACCATTTTCCAATGCATAAACATGTAGAAACCTACCAACAAAAATATTGGACTTATTTGAAACAAACTGCAAGGTTGAGACACATGTTTCTCAACAAGACGAGTATTACGTGATGCCACTATTAATCACTGATCTATCACATGGGAGTATATGACCGACATATGCCACTCTTCCTACTATCCTTGTCTGTTTGATCGGTGGGATTATCATGTCTGACAAGAGTTCTGAGGGATTTCGATAGACAACCTTACATTAATATATATCGAGCTTATGTGCAGCAGCCCCACTTGGGGAAGGTAGATTATCGAGGTTATGTGCAGCATCCCCACTTCGGGAAGGTAGATTAACGGCAAAGACTCCTTGATGACTGCACTATGCTTGAGTGCAGACCATACTGAGGTTGCGAGGATTGGCCTGATGCTCCATGAGAGTTGTCCTATAGGTTCATGAGAAGATTTCTGATCATACATTCATCACTATTCATTGAGTTCTTCTTTTCTACATGTGTGATGCACCATTTTGGACGGAGAAAAGGATTCTCATGGGAGATGGGTTCTTATGCCTGAGTTAGAGAGGAGGTATAATCGGGTGTTAGGATCAGTTTTTTTTTAATTTCTTCTCAGGAGTTTCAGAGTTTACAGCTAGTGGATTGGGATTACTTGGAAGATGTAGCAGATAACAGTATGACTAATGAGTACTGTCAGCATATAAAAATACATCCTTTCCCATGATTCACTTAGCCTCACGAGATTGCACCATGGATCAATGACCCTGACGATGGTGATGGAGGAGGAGGTCACAGAGGACAGATATAATAGATAGGACCGAGATATCGTAGAAGAGGTCATGTGAGAGATGGAGGAGATCAGAGGAGAGGAGATCAGAGGGGAGATGATTGGGTACAGTGGGTGGTGATGATGGATGGGATGGACAAATAGTGAGGGATAGAGGAGATCTAGGTCATTTACTGAGATGATATAGATCAGACCATCCCTTTGGGACTGCAATGGAGGACCCGCCACCTCCCCAAAGAGCAGAGAGAGAGGATCAAGGTGCACTTTCATGATGTTGAGGGAGTGGGCATAGATGGGGACTCAGATAGTTGTATTGAAAGATCAAATAGGAGATAGGGATAGAGATTTGGCTAGCATGAATATAGAGAGAGACAAATCTTTGAGTGATGTGGTTCTTCAGTGGAGCAGAGGGACATATTATCAGGTAGTTTATTTTACGACTGTTCTAGATCTGGCTGCTAGAGCACCATTGTATTCCCAGCTTGCAACACAGTCAGACGGTGCAGCTCCAGCACCTACTAGATCAGATGTTCCACCTCCTGGTCCACCTCTAGCTGGTGCAGAGAGTGGTAGCGAGACTTGAGATTATGCCATGCTCTGATTTTTTATGTATATTTGTCACATGATAGATATCAAAATACTGATGACACACTTGATGATGTATTCGATATACTTGATGACATTGATTCTGATTGTTTTTATTTATCTCATTGTACCCCTTACACTGACATATTATTTTGATACCTATATATATATGAGATGCAGCAGTTTCATTCCATATGTTCTTGATCTGATGTCTTTATATGCATGATTTCTATTTAGTTTATGCAATTTAATGATTTATGATATGCATTATGATTGTAGTTACCTTTATGAGACAATGATGCAAATGGTTATGAATTAAATTTTATGATTTTGTGTTTATGATGTATAGGTTGGATTCTATGATGTGCAATTCTTATAAGATATAATGGATGTTTTTTTTTTTTTTTCTCTTTTTCTATGGATATGCAATACAAATGTTTATTTTATGATTATGCAAATAAATTTAATTTATAATAGATGCAAAATATGATTAGTTGGTACATGTCATGGATTTATAAATGCAATAAATGTTATATGCTACTAACATGTGATACGAGGTATAATTTTTTATGTCAGAATTATGAGATACTTGATCATGTTATGTGATGATGTCACTAGATTGAATTAAGTTCTCATGTTGATGTTACTATATATTAATTTTTCCTCATGAACATAGTCTTTCGTAGCTCATTTTAATCAATGAAAAGGAATGTGACACTAAATGAATGCATCCTACTATGAAATCTCATGATAGCTTTTTCTTTACGTTGATCTTTACTCATGCATTTCATCATTGAGAGTTTTGTAATGTGGAATTAGATATGACCACCACTAGTACATAGTTAATCATGATGATATGAATATCATTTTTCTTCATGTTCTTAATGAAGTACAACCACTACTAGTACTAGGACGACCATGGTGATATGAATATTGATTGCACCATATTTTAATATTGTAATTAGATACAAGCATCAAGAAATGAAAAGCCATGATGACCAAAGCATCAGTTGCATAAAAAAAATAAGGAATAATCTTCCCAACCTCCATCTAGGGTACAAATATTTAAAGTCAAGGTATGGGCAGTGCAGTAAAAGCAAGGAGACTGTTATCACAGACATCCAGATTATTTGACCATTGACTTCATCAAAAAATATGCCACAATAATTAGACAAAGAAAATATCATATTCCTTCCTTAGATTTTGAGTACCTTGATATCCCGGAATGCCTCAAGAAATATTATAGTCTAAAACCAATGATATTCCAACAAACAAGGAATGATTTTCCTTTTTCATCTAGGATAGAGATGTGATGGTGTCTAAGAATTTCAGAATTTGATGTATGTAATTTGATGCTTATTAGATATAAAAAGGTTTTCATCATAGACACCATGTAATATTTGTCCTAATAGACATTGTTGGGATGCATCCCACATGGAGAAATCAAATAAAATATCATGCCCCATTTGCTTCCTTCTCTAGTACTAAGACATCATAGAGTCACTTGGAAGATGTGATAAGAGAAATTAATAATAACATACATCAGACAAAGAAAATTCATGTCTCCTTGTTGCTCTAGTCAAGAGACATGTTCGAGTTACTCAAATGACATGATTATCATAATCAATTCAAGTTCGTGTGCATTGTCTTTCTATTATTGTTGTGGAAAAGTTTGTCTATTAGATTTGGTGTTAAGAAACATTGTTTGTTAAAGCTTGTGATGTTAAAGAACAATGTTGTGTGCTGGGTGGTGTTGAGAAACATCACCGTTTCAGTGGAATAACACTTGGGTTAGGCTATGGTGAGTGACTCTTATTGGGTAGTGATTAAATATCTGAAAACCCTTATGATGACTGAGAAATTAACCCCGACTGGGCTTGATTGACCTAAGGATATGTTGTAGGGGCAACCCCAAAAAGAATTAATTGCCATTATTATGGTTTAATATTATGCACAAATGTAAGCATGAAATGCTAAATGGGTGAAGGACCCCGAAAGAATTATATCTTATTATTATTATCCAAATTTATGCATAAGTTTAAAGTATATGGGAAAGAATCATTAAAACCGATGAAGAATGTGTAACCACCTAAGCAAGAAACGGTTTGTAACCGTCAAGGTTTGGTCTTTAATAGACAGCCATGTAATCGAATAGATTGATCTTGGGGGAGGAATTAGTTATGGATAGAGAGTGAAGAGTAAATAGAGAGAAAATCTAAAGTGGCTCTCTGGTGGCAGCCAGAGAGCCATTCATTTTGTAATTGCAGAATACATCTATTAATGGAGATATTGTTTTATGCATATCGGATTGATAGATTTCGGTTTGGTTATGACATGTTCATTGATTTTAGTTTTGTGAAAGAGTTTAATGGCTATCGAATCCGTTTGTTTTGATTTGGGTTTATAAGTCCATTCAAGTCTTGTTCGCAGTCTACATGATAGACATGTTTTTGATGTGAACCGGGTTCTTCTGTTTTGACAGTGCATATATGTTACTTATGTGTTTTGGTTTATCCAGAGCCGATTTGACACAATGGAGAACATTCAATTTAGCAAAGTATTGCTTGGTAACTGATGTAATTGCTCTGTTTTATTATGTATCAAGTTTTGTTTTGATAGTCCCGACTTGGACGTTACTGGTCTTTATGTTTGGCAGCGGGTTTGTGAAGTTGGAATTAAATGACATTAGTAGTTTCTTATGTATCGGATTTTATTGCCAATCCCGATTGGGATAGAGGAAGTGGTTTATGCGATAAAAGAATGGAAGCTGAGTGTAACTTCTGGAATACACTCAAGTTTGAGACGGTTCCTCAGAACGGTTGCATGCAAATGATAATGGCGGTATCGAACTTTCTTTTCAGGCCACGTGGAAACCATAAGCCGTGGCTCGACATTTATGTGGGAGGAGCCGAGAGTTTATGTGTAGACAGGCGCTGTGGAAACCAGACCATGAGAGATCTGGTGGAGAGGTTAATGTATGCGGAATAGACACTGACACCGAAGTCCATACTTAAGGTAATAGTCAAAGACCATAAAAGTGTGAATTCGGTGCTCGGTAAGAGAAAAGGTGGTGAACACTTTAACATGCGCATAGATATGGTCAAAGCAACAATTTACTACACTTGCTGCTTGACCTTAGTAAAGGAAGGATGGTGAATGAAGTTGTATACTTGCATGGTGACAAGCCGCGAGATGGTGGGTGTGCTCTCGGTCCATGGGAGACCGTAAAGGTAAGATCAAGTTGATATATGGAGTTGGTGAGATGAAACATTGATTTAGTATGGAATATGAGATATAATGGATGGTGTTATCATAGTGAGTGGACATCATCATTATGGAAATATGGAAGGAATCCGGCCTCAAATGGTTGTTCATAGAGAGATAAGGAAATATGCAGATTTGAAGGCCATCACAATTTCCTTTTCATCAGGATAAGACATAACTTGTCTCCAAGTGATGGTTTCAAGGTGCATGACCAGCTGATATGTATACGGATGCAAAAGCCTTGGCAGATATATAAAAGTGAAAAATATGATGCAAGCAAGGTGGCCAAGTGATGTATTGATAGATGGAGTGACTGGTTATAAGAAGGGCATGATTGCTAGGTTTTCACCATTTGGAATTTATTATTTATTTTTCTACAAAGGGACCTGTTTACAAGGATTTCACCAAACCCCTTCTTCTTGTTTTTCAAAATTTTAATACTTTGGATCTTTTTTCTTAGTATCAAAGTGCTTGTTTGCTTGATTTTCACCAAGGATACCATTATTTATGTATTTTTATGATCTTTTTTCTTTTCTCGGGAACACTTTCTACTATTTTTGGATTTTATCAAGAACACTTTCTATTGTTTTTAATTTTTCAAGGAACACTTTCAGTTGTTTTTTAATTTCTTTAGGATCAATATATATTGTTTTTGGATTTCTTCTGGGAACTCTCTCTATTGTACAATCATGTTGAACTAAGGATGTCAAGCATAGAATTTCTTTACATGAACCATGTTGATTGATTTGAGAATAGTTCTCCTTCTAGTGTTTAGAGATGATAGGTGCCTAAGTCATATGTTGTTGTGATGACTAAGGGTCCTAGCCAGTTGGGTTTCTGTCCATTGATTCTCTCTCAACACAAGGTCACCAACTCGAAATTCTCTTTGTCTTACTTTCTTTTTGTATCCTCTGGATATATATTTTTGATATACTCTAAGGTGATTGAATGCCTCTTGTCTGCGCTCATCAAGTAATTCAAGCTCTTAGATTATTGACATTCAGTTCTCCTCATTAGTGACGAGGGCTCTTAAATGATATTCTTAGGGAAGGTGACTCTGCCAGATTTTTTCACAATGTGATATAGGATCTTAAGGATATTCTTGTTAGATGCCTCATCCTAGCCATTTCCTTGTGGGTAGTAGATTGAGGAATAATTCATCTTGATGTATAACTTCTCACACAATTCATCAATGTCCTTGGTTGCCATTGTCTAGTACAATATAAGAGAGGATTCCATACCTTACATGATTTAGTTAAGGATAAAAATGGACACATATTTACCAGTCACCTTGATTAAAGGGATGAAGTCAAACCATTTTTAAAAATACTCCATGGTTGATATGATAAATTTTTGTCCATTAGAGGATGAGGGATATATTTGTTGAATTAGGTCAAAGCCTCGCTGCTGAAAAAACCAATGTATTATAAATGGTAGAAAGCTAGAGCATGTATGAGATTTTGGAGAAGTAAAAACTTCTTGCATGATATAGAAAACTAAATGGTATCCTTCTCCATAGTAGGCTAATAGTATTCAACTTGTAAGAATTTCTTTGCCAATGTGAAACCATTTAGATAGTATCGACATATACCTTCGTGTACTTCTCAAAAAGCATTGTTGGATTCTTCACCTTCTAAACACTTAAGAAGGGTACCAACAAGACCTCGCCTATACAAGTTATTGGTAATGATTAAATAATGTGATGCATGACAAATTAGGCTTCATATTTTTCTTTTTTAGACAGGTCATTAGGGACAATTGCATCCTTCAGGTAGGAGTAAATTTAGCTATAACAAGATAAATCATGACCTATAATTTGGAAAATTAAGCATGAGTTAGGGGAGTCATAGGTTGGATAGGGAAATTCTTCTAGCAAGAAATCATAGAGAATTTTTTGGCTCTTGAATTTGAAGTAGTGAAGCTAAAGTAGCCATTGTATTAGTCTCTTTTCTTCAGTCCTTGCAAACTATTTGAGATTTATGCACACAAAATACTTCTTTAGGTCATCCACCATTCTCTTATATGATATCAACTTTTCATCCTTTGTTTGATAGTAATCATTAATTTGGTTGACTATAAGTTGGGAACCACCATGAAAATGTAACTCTACCATCTTCCATTCAATTACCATTTTTAGACCATTCAGAAAAGATTTATACTCGACAATATTGTTGGTAAATAGAAACAATAATTTGTAATATTTTGGAATGGTCTATCCTTGTGGTATTATAAAAACTATGCATGCTCTAGATCCCTTTTGTGTGAATAAACTATCAAAGCACATCTTCGATGGGTGTTGTGTCAAATATAATACTGCATCATCAGGAAATTCAATGCTCATTGTTTATCATCTTGAAGTGGTGTATAATGCAAATGGTCATCTATCACTTGTCCCTTAATATCTTTTCTATTTATGTACTCGATGTCAAATTCACTCAATATCATTACCCACTTTTCTAACCTATTGGTCAATTATGATTTATTCAAAAAATAATTCAATGCATCAATTTTTTCTTTAAGTTTCACTGAATGAGACAATATATAATATCTAAGCTTCTGAGATGCGAACACTATAGCTCAGCAGGCCTAATCAATGACAATTTAATTAACTTCATTTGAAACTAGTATTTTGTTGATGTAATAAATTCATCTTTCCTTCCCTACTTCACCATGTTAAGCTAGTAAAACTCCTAATGATGTTGTGTTTGCTAATATGTATAGAAATAGAGGTTTCTCTTGAATAGGAGACAGTAATATGGGTAGATTAGCCTAGTCATCCTTGACTTGGTTAAGGGATTTCTCACATGTCTCATCCCAGTTGAAATTTTCCCCTTTATGCAATATCTTAGTAAATGGTTTCACTTTATCTTCTAACTAAGAAATAAACCATCTTATAGATTGAAACTTTCATCGCAAAGTTATCATTTGACTAATATTTTTGGGGAGTTTCATTTCCATTATATCTTTTGCCTTTGTTGGATCCACCTCAATACCTTTAGTTCAAACTATGTAACTTAGGAGTTTCACAAAGGTCACTCCAAAGGCACACTTCTTTGGATTATGGAAAAGTGTGGATTGTTCCATTATGTATAGTATCTTTCCCAAGTCATGTAGATGAGTTTTTAAGTTGGCTGATTTCACTAGTGTTTCATTGACATAGTCCTCCATGCTCTTGTACATCATGTCATGAAATATGGTGGTCATATCTTGTTGGTAAGTTACACCTGCATTCTATAGTCTAAATGGGATCACATTCCAACAAAATACACCCAATGCACATGTGAAGGTTGTTTTCTCTTGATCTTAACTTGCTATTTTAATATGATTGTAACCCGAAAATCCTTCCATTAGCCTTTCATAACAAGCTGTGAGATCAACAATCATTTTGATGTTTGGTAATGGGAAATCATCTGTTGGAAAAGCTTTGTTTATATCTCTAAAATCTATACATATATAGATAGGTTTATCTAGTTTGGATATAGGAACTATATTAGAAATCCACTCTCCATATGTTGTAGCTCTAATGAAACCCACGTTAACAAACCTTTCTAGTTCATATTTGACTAATAACGCAACATTGGGATGCATCTTTCACAAATTTTGTTTAATTGGATTTACCCTAGGACCTCTCAATAAATGATGAATTATTAAATCAGGCTCAAGTCCTCGCATGTCCAAGTATGACCATGCAAAGTTAATTTTCTTTTCTTAAAAGAACTTGGTGAATTGTTTATTTTCTTCTTCTATCCATGATTAAGCTAGTTGTATCATTTGTGGAGCTTCTATTGTTCCTATATTTATTGGCTGCATTGGTTCAACAAGCACTAATTATCTTTCCTATAAGTTTCCCATCTTCAGGCACCTCAAAGAGGTTTTCACGTTCAGATGCACCTTTTCTTTATACTATTTTATGATTTGATACTACCATAATGTGCTTTTCACCATCATATCTCTTTTATTTTTATTTTTATTTAGACTGTGAAAAATCATATCCTCTACCATCAATGCCATGCTATGTTTTATAATGGAATAAGTTAAGGGTGCAACAACATTTAGATAACAAGTTATAGCATAATAATTAGGTAAAGTGAGCAAAGAAATGGGTCCATTTTAGTTCCATTCTATTAGCTCAGGATGTATCAAGGATAATTTATTGTGGGGATTGGCTTTGATGGTATTTAGAATCATGATTGCATTATCATCACTACTTCCAACTGGAAAGAAAATTCTGCAAAGTTACAGTCTAAAGGATTGTTTAGAATATTAAGATATTGATCATCCTTACTTAGGTCGTTATTGATATTATGTGAATGAAATTTGAATGGTCTAGTGCTCAAAATTTATCCCTCTTCAAATTGATACACATATTTTTGAATCACATCTACTTCAATCTCCATCGTGACATCAGAAAGTCATACCACTTATATTCATTTGAATTTGTCTTACTGCCCCCTAACATGTCTAGAACATGTCTAAATGTGACTATATCTCCTTCATGGTGATTATTCTCTTTTTTTTTGGTTCTCAGTTGATGACATATAACTGATTGAATGTTTGATAATGTTAAGTTGAAGATGATGCAAGATATTAAATCAGTTAATGGTTTGTATTGTCATTGATGTCAAATTGATATCATCTGTACGGTCATGTACATAATGTAAAAGACTTTAGAGAATAAATGGAACAGAGATTATGCTTTCAACAATGCATAAAAGTAAAGTATTCACTAAGTGACAGACAACACTGATGGAGTGCAGACCATCGGTAAAGACAAAGAACAAAAGTCATAGTGATACCCAATGAGCAGAAGACAATATTGCCCGATGAAGAAAAATCATAGTGATACCCGACGAGTTGAAAATAGAGCTGTCCGACAATAAAAATCCAATGATTCCTGACGGATGGAGATCCCAAACCTGACTGGAGTCACACCGATGGAACTGGCAGTTATCACCGATGACTAACTGCA
Organism: Thuja plicata; assembly: GCA_018584345.1. Lineage (NCBI taxonomy): Eukaryota > Viridiplantae > Streptophyta > Pinopsida > Cupressales > Cupressaceae > Thuja > Thuja plicata. The sequence goes on from MU228256.1 coordinate 654,235, forward strand.
GATTTGACCGACGGAATAGAGAGTTTAGAAAATGACAAAATATCTAGCTGGCAGAGCTTAAGGATAGACTTAACTAGTTATTTTATTTGGTTTATTCGACCAAAGTTAAGTAATTGATTTAAAGAATATTTTTACATTTGGCAAGAAGATAACTATGAGATAAATCAAGAGTTAAAGCTTTAAATCAAATTGGCTAGATTGTTGTTCACGCCAAGAATCAAGAATCAAGAAATAGTGAATATCATGTCTATATAAGAGAAAAGCATAATTCATTTCCGTAATCACATACACGGGAAGGGGAGTGAATAGAAAGAGGATTCTGAGGAGAAACTGATGAAGAATAACTTCATACAGTCCTGATCAATCAAGCTGAAGAAGAGCTAAAGAATTCTGTGGACACTGACGAACAGTGAAGCACAACATCACAGAGAAAATAGTGTGGAGCACAAAGAATTTAATTCATACATTGATCAGAGAGGTAATGTACTTAAATAGATCTAAAAATCTATAATTCAAGTTGCATTAGATACAGGTCATAATGTTTCAGTTTAACTATTGAAGCATCAAGTCTCTTAATAGAGCAGGACTTAACAGTCTTCTATATATTGAGGTACATCCCAAGGAGTGCCAAAAGGGTCGATTCATGAAAGTAGCATTGGACTTTCCAGATACCTATTGAGAGTCTAAGAAGGAGGCTGATTTATGGATGGTAGAAATATTTTCTTAAAGCCTATTGACAGTCTAAGAAGGAGGTTGATTCAATGATGGTAGCAAATAGATGCCCGACACTAAGTGACAACCTCTATGTATAAAATCCTCTAACAAGGTCACACCTAATAGTGTGTTTGTAACCTTTAACAGGGTTGGCTCCTAACAGGGCTCACTTCAGAAGAGTGAAAATTTGGGGTGCCGGTCCCAGTGGTTTTTACCTTAAAAGGGGTTTCCACATTAAAATCCATGTGTTGTGTGTGTATGATTATTACTTTACTATTTTACATTTCACATATGCATTTCTGGATTGATTGGTATACTCTGTATATTTACTGAGTGTCGGTAAATAGTTTTATTGCTTATCGGTAATCAAGAAGAATAAGGACAGACAAGGAAAACCGATAGATAGTTAAATCATTATTAGTATTTCATGGCATGCATCTTGTAGGGACTTAATAATCTGAGTTTTATTAATTGGTGGTTAAAGTTTAAAGGATAATTTTTGAAGCCACTGATTCAAACCCCCCCTCTTAGTTATTACTAACAATTGGTATCAAAGCTTGTGTGCTTAGAAGGAAGGTTTCAAGACCTAAGTAAAGATCACAAGATGAACAGATGAGATGTGCCCAAGTTGAACAGAGACAACTTTTCTTCATGGCAAAGTAGGATAAGACTCCACTTATCAGGCATTGGTAATGATGTTACTCAATACTTAGATACTGAATATGTGTTGCCTACAGGAGTATTGATAGTAGTTCAATCAAGAGAGAGGCATGAGTATAACTAAATGGTTATCTAGAGCTTTCTTCCTCGCTCTTTGATGCTGAATTTGAAGATTTCAAGGACTGCAAAACTGTAGAGAAAATGCGGGACAAACTGAAGCTTGTACATGGAGGTGATACAAATGTTCTGAGAGCCAAGGAAGAAAGCCTTAGAGGAAAGTTTGATGATCTCAGAATGAAAGAAGGAGAAAACATCACACAGTACAACACAAGAATAAAAGAAGTAGTCAATGCTATACGAGGTGTTGGAGGTACACTTGAATAAGAAACAGTGGTAAGAAAAATCTTAAGAACCTTATTGCTTGTATATGCTATTAGAGTTTCTGCTATTCAAGAAATGAGAGAAGTAGAAAACAATACAATTACTCTTGATAGTTTAATTGGTAGACTCATTTCATTTGAGATGAATAACTTTGACAATAGTGTCTTACCAAGTTTAGAGTCTGCATTTAAGTCTGCTATGAAAATAAGCAAATCCAATCATAGATGCTCATCTAGAAGGGACAGTGAAAGTGAAAGTGAAAGTGAAGAAGAAGATCTAGATGAAATAGAAACACTTATTGCTAGAAGAATACAGAGAGGCAAAGGTAAATACAAAGTCAAGCTACCACTTGTATGCTTTAATTATAAAGAGATTGGACACTTTCCTGCAAGATGTCCTAACAGAAGAAAAGATGACAAAAGTAATGATAGATCTTTTGAGAAGAAATCTCATAGAGGTGATAAAAAAGATTACAGAGGTTATCGAAAATCAAAAAGAAAGGATACCTGAGACTACAAGGATAAAGGAAAGAAGGCTAGCTACCTAGCTTCTTGCAAAGATGAAGATACTGACACCGAACCTGATGATGACATCGAGATGGTATTTGTAGCTATGAAGGATGATTCAGATGAAGATGAAAGGTATAAAGAAACTGCACTCATATCTAAGGTTAGTAAGAATGATATCTAGATTATAGATAGTGGCTGCACTCACCATATGACCGGTG
>MU228256.1:659840-681151 GCA_018584345.1 Thuja plicata
CATATTGTTGTATTGTTGATGGATAAGGGAAATTCAAGGAATATATTATGGATAGAAGAAAATAATTGTTTGACATGAATGTCAGATATTTGTAAAATATTTGTTTGGCATTGTTGTCAAAGGGAGAAAATGTATCTATATTATCACAAGAAATTATTCATTATCAGATTACTCCAAATAGGCAGAGATCATACCCATAGGGAGAGAATTTGTATGAAGGAATCATATACAAAGGGAAAGTTGGTGACAAGAGACAAAGACATCAAAGAAAAAGAATAGTCAAAAGAGAGATATTGACACAAGGGAAGGACACAAAACATCAGAACAAGAAACACAAAAAACTGCAAGAATCAAATCTATGCTAACATAGAGCTTACCAACAGTCAGACATTTTTATCAGTTATCAAAACAAACTATTTGGTAATTTGATAAATCTCAACAATTGTATTTCATATTGTCTTAGAAATAGTATAGTGTGATAATATAGTATGTTTCCATCAATGCCAAAGGGAGAGATTGATGACATGTAACTGATTGAATGTTTGATAATGTTAAGTTGAAGATGACACAAGACATTAAATCAATTAATGGTTTGTATTGTCATTGATTTCAACTTGATATCATCTGTACAGTCATGTACATAATGCCAAAGACTTCAAAGAATAAATGGAATAGAGATTATGCTTTCAGCAATGCATAAAATTCAAGTATTCACTAAGTGACAGACAACACCGATGGAGTGTACACCATCGGTAAAGGCAAAGAAAAAAATTCATAGTGATATTCGACGAGCAAAAGATAGTATTGCCTGATGAAGAAAAATCATAGTGATACCCGACGAGCTGAAAATAGAGCTTCCCAACGAGAAAAATCCAATCATGCCCAACAAACAGAGATCCTGAAGCTAACTGGAGTCACACCGACAGAACTGGCAGTTATCATTGATGCCTAACTACAGATATGACCGATAAAATAGAGAGTTCAGAAAATGACAAAATATCTAGCTGGTAGAGATTAAGGATAGACTTAACTGGTTGTTTTATTTGTTTTATTTTACTAGAGTTAAGTAATTGATTTAAAGAAGATTTGTATAGTTGGCAAGAAGAAAACTACGAGATAAATCAGGAGTTAAAGCTTTAAATCAAATTGGTTGTATTGTTGTTCACACCAAGTATCAAGAATCAAGAAAGAGTGAATATCATGTCTATATAAGAGACAAGAATAATTCATTTTTGTAATCACATACATGGGATAGGGAGTGAATGGAAAGAGGATGCTGAAGAGAAACTGATGAAGAAGAACTTCATACAATCTTGATCAATCAGATTGAAGAAGAGCTAAATAATTCTGCAAACATCGACGAACAGTGAAGCACAATATCACAGAGAAAAAAGTGTGGAGCACAAATAATTGAATTGATACATTGATCAGAGAGGTAATTTACTTAAATAGATCTGAAAATATACAATTCAAGTTGCATTAGAAAAAGGTCATAGTGTTTCAGTTTAACCATTGAAGCATCAAGTCTCTTAACAGAGCAGGACTTAACAATATTTTATATATTGAGGTACATCCCAAGGAGTGCCAAAAAGGTTGATTGATGAAAGTAGAATTGGACTTGCTATATACCTATTGACATTATAAGAAGGAGGTTGATTCAAGGATGGTAGCAAGATTTTCCTAAAGCCTATTGACAATCTAAGAAGGAGACTGATTCAAGGATGGTAGAAAATAGATGCCCGATACTAAGTGACAACCTCTATGTATAAAATCCTCTAACAAGGTCACACATGAAAGAGAGATTGAAATACATAGACTTACCAAAGATCATCATGAGATCACCGCTCAAATAGTTCTTATGATTCATGAGGCAAATCGAGTGAACATAGAACTCAATAGGAAATTGAAACCTATTGGTGAGTTAAGAGAAGAAAATGAGAAACTAAAGCATGAAGTAAGGATTCATTAATAGCACAATGATATGATCAAGAAAGATGAAGAAATCACAAAAAGAATGGATGATTTTATGGATGGACAAAGAAGACTCAACAACAATACCGGTCTAGCGTATACCAAGCATGGAGGATAATCAAACCAAGATGAGAAAAAACATGTCTACACAAATCCAAGACCAAGGAAGCAGTTGTGCAATCACTGTGGAAAACAAGGCCACACATCAAATGTTTGTAGGAGAAAAGCTATAGGTATTCCTAAATCCACATTTACATTCATAGAAAAATGGTATAACTCTAACAAGCATGGACACAATGCACATGAATGCAGATCTAAGGTTAAACAAGAAAAGAAGGAATCCTACATGGAAAAATATTGTTCTAATTGCAAAATGCATGGACACACCTCTCATGAATATAGAAAAAATAAAAAGAAAGCATGGAAACTAAAAGAACAAGAAAATGCTTATCAACCGAGAAGAGTCAGTAACTAATATGTTTGGGATTATAGCACATTGGTAAATTGAATAAATGTGATAGATATGTACACATAGTTGTAAACTGCATGAGAAAATGGATATAAAGGTCTAGGAATTGGACTAACTCTAGAATGGCATGTTTACACTATCATAAGGTTAGTCATCTAACCAAGGACTGCATAGACCGAGTGATAGAGTCAAGCACTTTTTCTAATTGGAACACTATTGAATATATAAGGAGAATGAGAAATGAAATGTGGAGGAAATCTTCAAGCAAAGATGATGCTGGACCAAGAACCACATTTGGTAACACCTCATCCAAAGGATTTGGTGATATCACCACCCAGACCTAAGCAGAACAAGTATGGAACTGCACTATACAAACTTATATTTTATATTAGTTCCAATATACATTGATAATATGGAAAATTAGCATGAATGGAGATGCACTATGGTATTAATTGTTATGAATTTTTGAATCCAATCTCGTTAGTCAATACACACTGAGAATCATCGGTGTACATATAAAATCTAAGTTGTTAGTGTAAATCGAGCATCATCGGTAATGATGTAAAAAGAAAATCATGTTTTTGCTCAATATGGAGCACTATCAGTGAACATGACAAAGTGCAATTAAGTTAACACCTACCCCGAGCAATGTATATTCACCGAGAATGAATTTGGTATGTTACCCGAGAAACTCCATCTTCGACCACCAAGAAGTAGGTAAATAATTTATTGTACCACTTAGGGCATCATTTATAAAAGGGTGACATAAATCTCATTCATTAACCAATTGTTTAAGAGCAAAAAGCAAAGTGAACAATAGAGAAAATAAGAGCAACCAAATTGTAGAGAGATTCACAAGCACATTCATGGCTGCTCTGACAGATTCCCAGCATTGACAGCTAAGATCAAGTCAGTATCTAAGACTTACCATGCAAACAAATCATTTACGAAGAAATCCCTAATTCTACGAAATATGGAAACCACTTCACGAGTTTCCAAGATCAGGAATGCAAAGGACAAGAAGGTCAATCTGATCAAGAATACAACTGTAAAGAGCCCAAATATAAATTTTTTCCTAAGGTTTCTTCACAACCCGACGACGCTAGAGCATTCTCAAGAATACCTCCTAGGTTTTTTCTAGTCGAGGATGTCCGAGAATATATCCACTGCAAAGTTGCAGTAATCTGAGATCTTGAAGTTGAAGAAACTTACAAGAATCTTTTCACAGATGGTAACATTAAGGATGAACACAAGCACATAGAGGTAAAAGGGGTAACAAATACCCTAATGTCCCAAAAGAGTTTAAAACTAAGTGGATTCAGATAGTACTCAGCAGAGTACATGACAAGAAAATTTTATTGGGTGAACCGAAACCAATCACTAAGGATGTAATACACACAGTAACTGGATATCCAGTAACCGACAAGGCCAAAGCCCTAAAAAATTCTTCTTGCCCTGAGATTGAAAATATGAAAGGTGCAGTATGGGATGGTAGAGGTTTAAATATTAATTCCATCATCGATCCAGAGATGAACTTTGGTGCATGTGTACTGGGATACAAGGTATATGAAGCCAGTAGACTGAATAACAAAGCACACAGAGCAGTTGACACTGCCTATAAGATTGTGAAGAAGGGATTATAAATGGACCTATTTAAGATTCTACTGAAGCAACTAGAGGAGAACATGAGGAAAATTAGGTTAGCAATGTCTAATTCATGTAAGCTCAAATAACTCCTCATGTGTACATTTTTCTATTTATAGAAATTCTTCCCATCTATCGACAATGTCAATTGGGACACAACCTGACAAGTAACTGTACAAATTAATGACCATATTAGGTCACTAGGGGACAAATTTAGATCAGTCATGGATGCATAAAAGGATGAGGATACCTAAACATATGGTGGAACAATATAAAGATGATGTATGTTCCATAGTAGATACAAACAACACTTTAATAAAACTAGCTGTACAGAGGACAGTATGTTTACCACCACTTGATTATGAGATCAATATTGATCAGACCACAAATTCTATTGAAGCATTATTGAATGAAGCAGTGGACAAATCATTACCAAGATTTGGTACTTATGGAGAAGCTAACGCTAGAATTAAAACATGCTTAATAGTGAAGAAGATTGACATAAAGAAAACTAAGATGGTGAAAACACTTCAAAATAAGCTGTCAGTAAATGATAAAGAATCAAAACAAAAAGATGACACCAAGGGATAGTCACCCATCAGTGAATGTGAAAAATTGAGTGACTCTGAGTCAACTAAATCTGATGCACAACTAACAAAGAAACCAAGATCTACTGTTGCATTAAGAACTAGGAGTCAGACTACAAAAGATGCAAACTCACCATTGTTTAAGAAAGGAACAATGAGGAATTACAAGAGAAAGCCTCAAACCATGAACCAGGAACAAAGGAGAAAAAGAAGATATATCCAAGGTAAAGAGGACAAGGACTACACAGGATGAGAGTGAACAAGCACTCCAAACTGAAAAGAACAAATTTCCTAAGATAATTGATGAGATTTCTGCATCAATCATCAAGACAGGTAGCATATCAAATTTTAAGATAAGGAAATGGCTAACCTTATCTCTTGGAGATCAAACCAAGATTAAAGAAGTCATCATCAACAAAATGATTGCATTCAAATATGTACCTGTACAATTTAATAACATAATGCCACAAGAGCTAAATGACAGAATATCTGCTAGGTGGACTTATACACTGCATACCGAGAAAGAGATAAGGGAAAGATCCCTAGTCACAATTATGTCACCAAGACAAAAGTTGAAGAAATTAATGAAATGATAAAGAAGCATTCAAAGAAATTTTTAGCTAAGATGAGAGCTTACAAAGTACTCAAGGGGAGATTAATAGAGCTTGATAAAGAAAGCGATGAAACTTGGAATGAAATATTCAATCGACCTAAGGAGGATACAAGCCATGAGAAGGTATTAGCTCTTACAGAGACCCCTCACAATGAAGATAAAGATGCCACATTGAGCCTTGAACACATCTTCATAAATGATACCTAGGACTTCAATCCAGTTGAGTTGACAACATAGGCAAGAAAGGCCATGGATGATGTACCTTAGAGTTTGCAATAATTAGGGGACTCAACAGAAGTCACAATCAAAGATATAACACTTATTGATTTTGATTATGAGCCCAAGAAAGATGAAGATGTAACTGGTGCCACCGATCAAGTGAAGGAAATGAATACCATGGATGTAGGATAGGTAAATATACTAGGTGACATGCCATTATTGATACAAGATATCAATATTATTACAGAGGTAAAGGAAAAGACACTTGAACCTGATGCAAACACACCAATGGACACAGGTGATGATCAAGGGAAGAATGAGGATACAACTGAAGAGAAGACAGATGCAATTAGAGAGGAGAAAACAATTGATGCCACTGACAAGAATAGTGAAGGTGAAAAGGCTACAAATACAGATAAAGTTGATGTGGAGACATCCACTAGTGACCAACAGGTAAATATAGAGAAGCACACAAAAGGAACAACACCTCCCACACAATCACCGAAGCAAGAAAAAGAGCATGAACTAGCTATAGTTTTACATTCCCCTACTTCAACCACAATTTCAAAGAGAAAGAAGAATAGAGAACCGGTCACCTTGGATGAGATTATAGAAATACGTGACTGTGATCCACGAACACTGGATTATGAGTCACTAACAAGGTATGGAGAATTGTGTAAAAGGAAAGCCATACAAGATAATCTCAAAATGGAGCACAAGGACACATAGGTATTAGAAAATAAAAAGGAAATACTATTGCAGATAGTACCTGACACTCAAATTGATCAAAATGCACCAATACTTGATCAATTAGCAGTTCTCACCGAGGCCATTATATCACAGAATGATAAAGATGACAAGGTGATAGAACAATGTGCAAAGGAGAAGTACCAATACAAACTAACAGAGAAAATCATCCAAGAAGTGGTAGAGAACAAGGTAAAGCTATCTAAACTAGTCAATACATTGGAACCAATTATTTTAGAAGTTATAACCTTAGTTCAAAACTTATGCACCATACAAAAATTTACTAAGGAGAAGAGTGAAAAGATTGTTAAGATAGATGTAGATCTTAATGCTAGTGCACAAGGTCTCAAAACTAATGACAGTGCATTCAAGTTTCATTATGAGAAGCTTGTAGTATCTAAAATGTTGAGACTTGAGATTCAAGAGGCAAAATCCAAAATATGAGATGAGGTAACCAAGCTCCAAGCTCTACTACAACTAAATCTCACGTTACTGCAACAACACATAACTTTGGAAAAAACACTAATTGCCACCCCAGAGATATCTATCACTAACAATATCTATCACATGCATGGGAGGATAACATTGGAATACATGGCCTTTGAAAACCTCAAGGAGAAATGGGAGAATATGATGGATGACATAAAGAAATCCCATTACCACATTTTTGACAAATTGTAAGTATTACACCTTTGTCATTATTTTCAAACCAAGGGGGAAATGATATGATAAAGGGGGAAATGATAAGGTGAAAGGGGGAAATGATAAAAGGGGAAATATATGTATAAAGGAAAATATATCAAAGGAAGAAACATGTATATACACTACACCAAGGCATGCCCATAGGGGGAGTCATATTGACAAGGTAAACATTTGGTGTATATACTAAAGATTTTAGTTTTGGACATATCAGTTTTTGATACTAATGCCAAAGGGGGAGATTGATAATCCTAAAGGATAATATTTTTTCATTAGTATACAAGGAAAATATTTTTTGGGCTATTGGTAAAATGATCACCGAGTGACAGTAAAAAAAGGTCACCGAAACTGACAAGTGCAGAGATCACCAAAAGTGTATTAGCACAATGATCACCGACAGATAATTTACAAATTAAACTGACAACACAACTCACAAAGTAACCTGACAGACAATTTACAGAGTAAATTGACAACACAATTCACAGAGAAACCTGAGAGAAAAGACTACAGAGCAACCCAAGTGCTATTCTACCAAGAGATAGTTTTATTTATGATAAATGTTGATCTGAGTTACACGAAAGATAAAACAATTGAGTTTTATAATTATCTTTATGATTATATTTCTTGAGGGAAAACTAAAGTATATGTAATTTTTTTAATCAATCTAACTGGTTATAAACATGCAAACTAGGAGATCAAGGTCAAGTTGTAACTGTTTGATCATAGAATTTTCATTGTAAAGGGTGAAACATAAATAGGTCAATAAATTGTATAAATAGATGTAGTAATCAACAATAACATGATTATTGTAGCCACAACATCCATCTATGGATCAAACTAAGAGTTTCATGTAGAAGGAAACAAAATAAAAAAATTAGTTATGAAGAACAAGATTCAAGACTACCGAGCAGAACAAAGGTATTAATCAATCACTATAGGTGATACATATACATTGTGAACTTAAAGGATCTATATTCTACAATTCAGGATTGCATATCATTAGGTCAACAAGTATTATTGACTACTCTCTAACAACTGTAGCAAAGAGAAGAAATCCTTTAAGAAGGTGGACTTAATAGTCTGATTGTAAATCTCTTAACCGAGTGCACACTTAACAATGTTTCTTAATATCTTAACTGAGTAGACCTAACTAGTCTAAAATGTTACTCCTAACAGGCGAAGATCATTAGAAGTGATCACACTTGTTTCCTTAACCGACATCTTCCATTCTGCAGATAGTGAAGCTTTGTAGGTTTCATTCCCACCATAATTTTTACATTCTAACAAGGGTTTTCTGTGTTACCAATTCTTATGTCATATGTACTTACATTTCATGAATGTTTATATGTAATTAATTTTATGTTTTGATATTACATGCAGCAGGTAGAAAAATATCTATGGTTGGTAATGCATGGAAAGATCTTTAAGAGTTAGTTGATAAAAAGTTTTAAGAGTATTGATTCACCCCTCCCCTCTTATTACTAACCATTCCATTATTCCAACACCTTCCAACATTTTTCCAAAGGTTTTTAAACATTATAACCGAAGTGAAATATTCATCTCTGGTATCAGATTGTTAGTAAAGATGTCCATTTTCAATTTTTCAGGAATCTTTCCAGGATATATTGTGAATATCCTTATTGACCTTTAAAGGAAGGTGACAAAGGCCTCTCCATTCTACTTATTTTTGTTACATATGTATCTTAGAGAACCATTCCATGGCTAAACCACCCAAACTTTATGGAAATAGCCTCATTAAATATGTTTGGTGGTGTATGAACTCCATGATTAGAGTGTAGAATTCTCTTACATGGTCGGGAGGATTAGCATCTCAAGTATACTTGTCATATTTAGGGAACTCAACTCATACTGGAAAAGGTTGCATGTACAAGTCTTTATTTTATATAAAAGGACATATGGCTTCCAATGATTATTTCCTTGACAATTTTTCCTTTCATTTCTTCATCTCTATGAGCTCAGATTGCATGTCTTATAGTTGTTTAGTGAGAAAAGATATGGGGTTTTTTTTTTCCTCTTGTGGTATGAGTCTTTAAATATAAAAATAATTAGGAATTTTTTACTCCCATAGAAGCAAGATGCATAATATATTTATCCTTCTCAAGTTGTAGGATAGTTTGCATCATATTTTGGAAGTTCTTATCTTCTTGACACTTCTTCATATCTTCTTCTATGGTTTTTGCATGAGAATTGTCATCATGTGTGCTATGATTTCTATGATTGCTATGATTTCCCCTTGTACCCTAACATGATGGAATTTTTTTGATGACTTGAGGAATATTGTTTATGATTTGAAGAGAATATTTGATGACTTGAAGATTTCTTTCGAGATACATTTTATTTAATTGATGATTATTCATGATTGGGAGTTTATAAAGATTTATCTTTTATATTAGGATCAGACCTTTTATGGGAACTTTGGGTTTGAACTGGCATGAAAATTAGGTATAGAAAAGCCATGTTCAAGTAACGTGAATTGATCAAGATTCTAAGTGATGATAGTATAACACTTTTCCAAGTTAAGAAGATTGATTGAGGATTGGTGATGTGTGACTCTAGATGTCATGTTGAGGTTCGATTACCTGATAGTGACATCTTAGAATCAGACAGAAGGATTGATCAATTGGTTAAGAGAAGCTAATACACTAGAATGGTGAAGAATAAATGATAAAGCTAACCCAATTTACTCACAATAGGACTATAGAACCCGATTAGACTGACTACAATGATATGACCAGATAGAGGACCAAAAAGGGTACCTGAATCAATGATTGTATCCAATAGAAACTATACAGAAATGTCCACTACATAGGATTTGACATTTCACAAAACAAATATGGAAAACCTTTGTACGACTCATGATTTTATACCAGATGACTGAGGATTGTGATACAACTCTAGATAGGTATTCACACAATGCACGATATATGCTACGACTAAAGATAGGGATTTAGATGACTGCATATTTTATATGACTAAAGAATAATATTTTTAAAACTTAGGATACATTATACGACAAAAGATGGGTTTTCCTTCCACTGTGGGAAAATTTTTGAGCGCTCCACCACTAAAAAGTAGAAAAATTAAGTTTTAAAGTCTATGTTTCAATGAATTATTTTAATTTTCTTGATTAGGAACACACACATAAGACAAAAAAATATGATATCTTGGCAAAGATTTCAACTAGTATAAAAAAAATGATGACAAGAGAAAATATGCTTAACCCTAAGGAATTGACTAATAAAAACCTTTACTCACAACTTGATATCTCTTTGGCTCACACAACATTTCACCCCTTGAAGGGCGCTCATATTTTCTTCCTTTTACAAAAGCTATGTATAATACAGTCAAAGGATCCTATGAAATAAGACCTCCAATGTTGAATTATCCAATTTAAAACACTCAAGGAGATACATATGGTTAGTGTCTTTAGGAGAGATTCTTCCCCCTCATTGGACAAATATTATGACACTTTCAGAGGTCAACCGAGTAAGCTACTACTCTAAGGCATTTAATAAGTGCATCTATTCAAAATCATCTTATGAATGCCAATACAAGTCCTTATATTAGCGTTAGCACTATTTAGGTCCTATAGACCTCCAAAGGAGACCAGGCATAAGATAATTTTTCCCTTCAAATTTTTAACCTCAATAATTTATTTATTTGTAGTGGGTTGGAAGGAGCTAGATTTAGCTTTGTTCCCACTTGGGTCATCCTCGTAGGGTGAGTATTTTCATCTACAAGGTAAGATGAAAATAAAAATGGATGAAAAATAAGGCTCTAGATTTTTTATCACCCTCAAGGAGTGAGAGCATAATCTCCTACCAAAGTTTCTTCTCCCAAACACATTGAGCACACATCCATCTACCTAGGTTTTCTTTGTAAATGAAAATTATGTACATGTCTAGGTTTCAAATTGTCTTTAAGAGACAAGAGAAAGCTCCTCTCTTACTCAAAAAATCACTATAAATGATCCTTCTAATTAATCTATGTTCCTAAAAATCAAGTGAATGAAAACATGATGTTTGCTTGAAGCTGACTAGGCAACTTAGACCACGAATTCCATTAGTAGTTTCAATTTTGATTTGATCTTCAATGTTCATCTTGCAAAGATATGTTAGGTTATTCCAAATGATTAGACAGAGAAAAAAACATCAGAGGTTAGCATTAGTCAAAAATTCAAAGTTAAGATAGGGTCATAACTACTATCTATTTTTGAAATGAGAGATCACCAAACAACAAAAAATAGGATTTTTTACGACTTAATGATGCCTTTCATACGACTACTTGTAGTAGTTGAGGTGACAAAATAAACTCAGACAACTCAAATCATTAGACCATATGACTAAGGATTTCAAATGATTAATAATATTATTACATATGACTAAGGATCCCTCATACAAGTTAAGGACACCCTTCATATGGCTAAAGACACCATATGAGATAAGGATCAATGCTAGATGACTAAGGATTTCATCATACGAGTTTCTGCATATCACAGACATGCAAGATGTCAATTTCATGATTTTTTGAGGTGGAATTTTTGCATTCTGGCACATACTTGGTGCCAAAAATATGTGTGAATAATTGTACCTACATATACTACAACACAAAACTTCTATAACTCATTAAATTAATTGTTATTCCACTAAAACAATCAAAATGACATAATTGAAAGTAAATTTAGCTTCCTAATTATAATGAGTTTTATTTACATTTAAATTTTCTCTCTGAATTGACAATAGATCAGTGATAAGTCATTATGAGATGTAAGATTCAATGAAAATGAACCTAACTATACTTTTTTTTGATGCAATTAAGGTTGAATTAAGCTAAATGATCATAGAATTTATGATAATTTGATGTAAATATGAAGCTACATGTTGAATTATGCTATAAATTTAATCTAAAATTTTGTTGTTACCTAAATTCCTCACCATGGGGGTAATTCAGCTAGAGAAAGGGGGCAAGCATGTGGATTTAAATAGGATCCTATGAGAGTTTGATCCCAACTGGTTGATGGATAATGTAACACATTCCTTTCGAAGGCTTCCATGATGCCTTCAGATGCCATTGAAGGAGTATGATTGGATAAAACAGAAGAAAAATAGTCAAAGTGTGCACTAAGGTGCGCATGACAGAGAAAAGGTTATAAATATTTATCGCACATTAACGGTGTGGGAAAGTTATAAGTCATTTTTATATCCTAGTAAATAACTAAGAGTTATCCAAAAGGAAAGTGACTATTGATAGAGCATCTTTGAGCGAGGCAGTCACATGGTAAGATAGATGACGCTCAAGGAGGACATTTTGTGGGACCAAGAAAAGTGAGCAATGATGGGTGGTGACCATTTGTGATCTCACGGTCAGACAGACTTAAGAGAGAAAGTTCATGAGATCCTAAAGGAGAAACATGTAGAGATGTAGGACCAACTAAGAGAAGCTTAATGAAGCCAAGATAAGTTAACGAAGAAGACTGATGGTATCAAGTTGCGATCATGTGGTCTCATAGACCAAGGAAGAGAAAGTTCACAGGATAGAAATATGATGCCATGTAGAAGAGTGGGGTCGGTGACCAAGCAATCAGATGATGCCACGTAGCCATTCCAAGTTAGAAAAAGAGGACAGGTGGAATTTTGTCGATATCCCGTGATCCCAATGATGAGGATAGAGAAATCCTATAGGATAGAGAGGTGTTTACATGTGGTGGCCAGTGTTAGCAAGATAGATAGCTAAGAAGCCAAGTGGAAGAAGCTCGTGATCCCATAATCTAACACATAGAGAGATAACAAGGATCATGTGATAGTGAGAAGATGAAGTGTGGCACTGAAGCATTAAAGAATTAGGTGGGCCCATATGTCTAGGTGGTAGTAGGTCATGATCCTGCACTCTAAAAAAGTAAATAAAGATAAATATCACATGATCGTGATGAATCATCGCATGTCCAAGAAGAGAGAAGAAAAATTGGACCCAGATGAATATATGGAAGATGGTTATGATCATGTTCTATGACACATAAGGAAAGAGAACCATAGAGAGATAGAAATAGAGTGAAGTAGGGAATGTCATGAGCCTATGATCTCAATGATGAGGAGAGAGGAAGTTAATGGGATCGCAAGGCATTACCATGTGTCCAAGAAGAGAAATGACCATAGTGGGTCCAAATAAGCTATATGGCAGCATGTCATGATATTGTGATCTAACACCAAGAAGGATGAAAAAGATCATGGGATAGTGAAAATATTATGTGTGGCATAGAAGTGCATATAGAGCAGTGAAGCTAGATATATGTGTCACAAGGTTATGATCCTATGCTCTGACAGGAGAAGAGAGATAAGAAGAGTGAGATAATGACAATGTGCCACATAGAAAGGTAATAAAGGTACCCAATAAGAGAGTGACACATGGTGGACAAGTAGTTTTCAAGCACAAGGGAAGAATATTAAAAGACAATTTGATCCAATCATGGTCTTAATCCCCCCAAGGAAGATACAACGTAGATAAAACCCATAGGATTACAAGATGGTGCCAGTTGTGCCAGCTGAGGTAAGAGTCAAAGTTGTGGTAGGGAAGATAAAGACGCCCATAGGCTAAATCAGATAAAGCCACCCATAGGCTGAATCAGATATAGCCATGTATTCCTGAGGTGTGGCTGAGGTAAGAGATAAAGACATGAAGTTGATCTATCTTAGAGGAAAGTACTTCCTATGTCATGGAAAAGGTGTTCGAATAGTAGTTCAAGGCACTAAACATTTTTCTAAATGTAGTAAAACTGGTCGATCGACCTTTTACACTTTTGTAAAAAGGTGGAAGTTCTCTTTTTCTAAGGTCAATGAGGTTTTCAATCCAATCTTTATTAAAAAACAAAATCCTCTCTTTTCACATGTTGGGTTAGAAACTGAGTTCCAAATGATGAAAGAACATCCTGACCCTAGCTCAGAGGACAAATCATTTAGTCGACATCAAGATAACAAAGGTGGAGATCACAAGTTGTTTGAATATTTTTGGTACAAGAATTATTCAAACCTCTCTCTCTCTCTCTCCTCAGGCTATATGGAGTTCAAATTCCTAATATTTCAGTTCCTTAGAGAGTTCATGTAGAGTTAATCACCATGTTTACTTTGGAATTGGTGTTTTTTTATTTCCTTTAAAAGCATGGTTAGATTTTAGTGTAAGGAGGTTCCCACATTTTTGAAGGATAGTAGTAGTGACCAATTTCTAGTCCTCTGGTTTTCTCTTAGGCTATGACAACCATTGTAACTAGTATGATAGCATCTCCTTTGGAGTTTTAATATAGTTGATAGCTTTAAATATTCTTTTGAATTGACCTATTTGTATAGTACCTTGGATTTGATTTTTCCCTGTAATGTATTCATCCTTCGGATCATGCAAGGTTTTGTCTCTGTTATGCATCATTAAGTGGGTAGAGTTAACTCTTGCATAGGTTATGAGCTGCATTTTTCTAAAACCTCCTTATAAAGAACTAATATGCAAGTGGTTTAATCATCAAATTAGTATCATATGCTTTAAATTTGTCCTATATAATAAATCCCTTGTGATCAAATATTCAATGTAGTTATATCACATTTGGTGTATCACCTTTTAGACTAGATTTTAGATGGTTCAGGATTATTCCCTTATGCATCATCTATCTCTTTTCACATCCAAGTTTCCATTTTTGGTTCAAGGATCTTAAGAGGTGATATATCAAACATGAAAAAACCTAGAATCTGGAGATTCACATGATAAATAGGAAATCCCACCACCTAGGAGTGTTTCCATGATCTCTAGGAATCCTAGGTAGCCTTCAAAGAAAGTGACTGAGGATGTTGAAATTTTAGGTCTCAATAGTTTTTGAACACTCGGTTGGACACAAGTCAAAATATTTTAAATATTCTTGTTATTTTGGATATTCTAGTAGCAAGTTACTCACCGAAAAGAGGTTAAATTCATCATATCTGGCGATTCTACAGACTTAATCAATTGGTTTCATAAGATCAAGTGTTGGTATGCTCAAATATTAATTTGCATTCTGATTTCTAACCTTTATATGAATAGAGATAATCAGAATACCCACCCCCATATCATGAAAATAATGTTCAAGGGGCTAATCATCAGCCATATGAAGATCACGCCAAGGCTATTTTCAGTTTGAGTTACCATATTATAAAAGTTTGTCAAATGTTCAATATTCCCCAAATTAATATGTTCCTACCCAATTTCATGAGCAATCTTAAGATCCTCATAATCAACAAGTAATCCAAGAGCATTTGAAAGGACAAGATGATATGCTCAGGATACTAGAGCATGTAATCAAGAAGATTAATGATATCAATAGAGATCATGAGATCCAGTCATAGTTAGAAGAATGTCTTATCAATATTATCTTCATGAGTAGGAAGAGTTATCTAATCAGGTCCAGCTTCATAAGAGGGAGATGGAAGAAAACTGCAAGGAATTTTAAAAAAAATGTAAAAAATTTGGCTGAAGAACAAAAATGGAATGAAGCAAAGATTGAAGGATAGTTGAAGGCTCAAGAACATAAGCATGGCGAAGATTTAGCCACTCTGAAGGAAGATGTAATTAAGGGTTTTCTTGCTACATTTTAGAATGCATAAATTCAATCTAATCTATCTCGGTTAGAAGAGCCTCTATCTAACCAGCAAGCTTACTTGTCTGGTACCTTCCCTAATCCATTTTTGAATTGGAAATTCCTATGTTTAAATCAATATGCTTTATGAAAGATGCTCCTTTTCTAGAGAATCCTATTTGTTTTCAAGAAGACCCCAAAATTATGCAAGGCTATATAGTAGGTTCTCATGAGTTTCTAGAAGACAAAAGAAAGATCCTCAAGGTCTTTCATTTCCAAGTTATGTAAAACCTTCTCAAATAAAAGAGCATGTACTCAAGAAAGTATCTCCTTATAAGAAAATAATTCTAGTGACCCAGTCATATAATTCAAATCTATTACCAAAGGTAAAGTTGGTTGTATGTTTGGATATGCAGATTATTTGGGATGATCATGTTGATAGTATGGAGGTTCTTGTTGATTTATTTCCTGAACTCCCAATTTATATTGATGAAAGTGAAGAAAACTTTCTCATACAAACTCCAGAGATAGGTATAGAATAGCCAAAAATTTTGAATAATTTTCTGGTCCTTTTTGAGACAATAGAGGAAATGGAAGAAATTGAGGTTTTTGACTCCATAATTGACATTTTTTGCTCAATGTTTCTTATTGCACCATGCCCGGTGAAATTAGATACTTTTCAACAAACTCATGAGTCAGATGTTGTGCTTCAGGTATATGTTTCTGATATATTTTCAGACTTTGATCAGAGTTGTAATGACATAGAAGTCTATCCTATTTTTCCAAAGGCACACAATAACATAGAAGAAGAGAATTTATAGAATATTGAAGAAATATTCTCATCAAATTCAGAAGTTGAAGATTTTTTTGGGATGCAATGGAAGTTTTTGTTTTAGGAATGGAAATTGAAGTAACATATATTGAGGATAGAACTCAAATTTTATACCAGGAGGAGGTCTTCAAGCTCATATCTCCTAAACAAACATTAAGGACATCAAATATCACATAGCCAATTAAGGTGTCAATGGAGCATAAATAAAAAGATCTGCAATAATGTGTATCAGGTGGTTCCAATCATCAAAATGATGAAGAAGAAGTTCATCATCTTACACCTAGTAAGGAGATCTCTAGATTAATTCCTACAACGGGATATCCTATAAGATACCTATCACATTTGGAGGCCAAAGATACAATACAAGTAACTCATTCGCTCAAGTATAAAGTTGCAGATGAAGAAGAGAAGCATCCACCAGCTTATCCATATGAAGAGGTTTGTATACACACTCAGATAAAAAAAGGCAGATGCATGTATCTTTGCTTTTCTATCCATCCCAATTGTTCATAATAATGTAGGGCATCCTAATTTTGCAAGGAAAGGGAATTATTTTCAAAATTGAGTAAATGGTTTTGTTTGACCAAGAGTCATTTTTTGTTAGTTACAATAGGTTTGTAGATTTCAATAAGTGCTCTAGCACTATAATTTGGGTTTCAAGTTTTCAATAATGTGTTTCTCAGGACACATCCTGCTTAGGTCGAATCCCAATTCCAATTAGTACTGCCTACATGATTATTCTAAGACCAAATGAATTATTAATTCTGGAGACACACCTAATATTCTTAATAGGGGAGCTAAACCATCAGCCATGAAATTGTTTTTGTAGTAAAGACCTATTTGTTGACTTCATTAGGGTTTTTTCCTAGTGTATTAAGAGTTTCTTATTGCTAACAACTCACTGCCAAATGGATTGACAAGGCTATTTATATTTTTATTGTTTAGCAGGAAAAATCCCCTGTTAGGTTTTTAGAAATGTTACCCAAATTAGACTCACCATGGAACAATCAGCTAGAGAGAGGACCCAAAAATATGTGGATTTAAATAGGATCCTCTAAAATTTTGAGCCTAGCATGCCGATGGAGAATGTAAAACAGTCTTAAGGAAAGCTTCTACGATGTTTTTAGATGTCATTTAAGGAGTATGTTTAATGTATAAAATGTGGCTCATAAAGGATTGCTTAAATAAGATTTGCATAATGAGATGAGAGAGAAATCCTAAGGCCAATTTTAGTTTCTTACACTTAATTATTATGATAAAAAGGATTGAAAGGAGCATGTAAAGAATAGTGGGATAGATACCTACCTCATAACATAGCCGATCTGGAAAAACTTAGTTTTTGATGTTTGTATTGAGTTTCTAGAAAATCTAATAGTTGATCCCGAACCAGAATGTATAGACGAACAAAACCCAAAAATCTTTTTTCTGTTCCAATGTCGTCTTATGAAAAAGGTTGACCTTGACCCACAAATGTCACCCCTAACCCAATAATGTCGACCCTAACCTACACAGTGTCAATAGATTTTTTTTTTACAGATCTCAAAAAGTTTTCTGAAAAGGGTATCCAAATCTGGTCTCAGATTTGTTGTCCTGCACCTATAACTCCCAAAAATAGCACTTGAAAATATCTAAAAAGAGGGATTTTTGGGTGGCTATATAGGGTTTTTCCTTAGTCAAACCCCCATTTTGGTGATCTCCACCTCCATGAATAGTCGAATATAGAATGTAATGTGTGTGTGTATTGATCTTTTCAAAAGAGCCTTTAAACATGGAATATCAAGATCTAATCTTGTAGATCAACAATCCTAACATAACATGGAAATGAGAAAGCAATGCATAGATTTGAATATGACAAAGAAAGAATACCAAGCCCCCAAGGTTAAATTATTCCTATCAACTCACAATCCATAATTGCTACCCCATGGTAATGTCCTTTGAATGCTTGAATGGTGAGAATAGTAGATCTAAAGAGAGAGCCTTCTTGCTTCATTGAAGATCCACCATAGATTATCCTCCAAAAATTATTGATAGAAGATGATGATATGTCCACCTAGCTTGTCCTTCTATATCATACTCTTTCTTTTTTGCATCATCATTTCATCATGTCATCTCCTGATTTCATATTTTTTTTTAGAATGAAGGCAAAAGAGAGTGTTTATATAGAAATCTCAACATAGGTCTCCTAGGGCAATGCAAGGGATCCTAATCCAATTTCTACCTTGAATCATGGTCCAATAAAATTCACCAACCAAGGAGGGGATAAATTAATTCAAATATCGGAGAAAACACTTCCGCATCCGGACCCAGGGACCTATTTTAAGTACCAGACCCCGATAAGCTCCAGATTTGAAAGCAGGGACCAACACCTAACAAAGGTCTACATTGACCTTTCCCTTGACCTAGGTGAAGGTTGAAATTGACCTTGACCTAGGTTAGGGTCAACCTCGACCCTGACCTGAGGTTTCAAGCAGGTCACCAGATAGTTGCTGAGAGGTTCCCAAGTCAGACGGGGACCTAGGAAGGTGGGGGAATATACCATAATGTTAAGAAGGCCTAAAGGCACAGAGAGATAGTAGGATGAAGCTCAGGAGGACCAATACATAGGTCCTACCTTGAAAGAAGAGTCATAGAGAGGGAAATCTAAGAGGATCCACAAGATCCTAACCCTAATTTCACCTACACATGTATAATCAAGCATAGATGCAAACCTAACATGCAAACATACTAAATAAGGGCGCTAAACCTATAAAAATGGAAGTGCTTCCATTTTAAGATGATACATTTATCCCCCACTTTATCTTAGATATGATGCTATGTGAATATAAAAGTTAAAGTAAGAAAACATCATAAAGTATGTATAGTCAGAAAATGGAAGCACTTCCATTGTAGACATGTTTAGCCTTCTAAGTAAGTGGTTTGGGGTCATATCAAGCACCTTGGATGGGTTCCTAATATAGACCTGGCTTTCCCTCTTTCCACTTCTTTCCAGCCTGATTTTTGCATTCTGGACTGCAGACCTGAGATTCTGGACTTCAAGGTCAGGGCTGACCTTTTGGGTCTATGTTGACCTTTTGGGTCTATGAAAAAATTTTGGGACTATGTTGACCTTTTGGGTCTATGTCAACCTTGAACCTAACCTAGGTCAGGGTTGACCTTAACCTTGACCTAGGGTTCAGATCCCGAGGTCTTGCAGTTTCAGAAGGTCGGCCTTTGCAAAAAGTATTTCCCACTTCCGGGTCGGCTGGTTTGGGTTCTGAAGCATTGATTCCTAAATTATATTTAATAGAGGTCCTCTCCTAGGGGTAAAGGATTTAATTTTAATTTAATCCTCCTATGTAGGCCTCCTTAGAATATTGTGCCCTAATTCCATATAAAAGAGAAGCTTTCTCTCTCATTTTCTCTAAGTCCTCTAACCATCAAAGAAGCAAGATTGACAATTATCATCAAGCATTCCTAATTGAGATCAAGCAATATCAAGTGAAGTTCAAGCAAGCAATCAAGAAAGATTTCAAGAAAGCATTCATCCATTCAAGTATCCATTTTCATGAAGGAGATCCATTGGAGGCCATTGAAGGATTGAAGCTACAAGGTGCCCTTTTGGTGATCTCTCCATCCACCTTCTTCCAAGCCTATTCAAAATTCAAGAACCAATTCAAGACTTGGTTTTCTAGATCTATAAGCAAGAGATTGAAAACATACTACCTTTCTACATTCTACGTTTGAAGCATACTTGTGGATCTAAGGATTTGAATCCACCATAAGGACTTTTTCAAGCAAGGTGAATTTATGCATTTACTTTGTCCATTTCTGCAATTTCAATTACATATATTTGAGGTTAATTCCAAAATCATGGTTTGACCAAGGAAAACTCCTCCCCCAACACAAAAAAATATGCT
This sequence comes from Thuja plicata, assembly GCA_018584345.1. Taxonomy (NCBI): domain Eukaryota; kingdom Viridiplantae; phylum Streptophyta; class Pinopsida; order Cupressales; family Cupressaceae; genus Thuja; species Thuja plicata. The sequence continues at coordinate 680,126 of MU228256.1, forward strand.
TTTTCTTGTAGGTACAGGTACAGAACAGTGGATTTGAACCCAGATTTGGATACCCTTTTTGAAAAACTTTCAGGATCCGCGAACAAAGTCACTTTTGGATCTGTGCAGGTCAGGGTCAACATTATTGGGTTAGGGTTGACATTTTTGGGTCAAGGTTGACCTTTTTCATAAGACAACATCAGAACGGAAAATTATTTTTGGCTTTTGTTCGTCTCTGCGTTCTAGTTCCGGATCATACTTCAGTTTTTCTAGAAATAGCCTACAGACCTCAAAAAATAGCGTTCTTTGATCTGCACTATTTTAAGGTTGGTACTTCATCTCATCCATTTAAATTCCCAAAAATATCATATATATTCCTTTCTAAAATGGGAATTTAAGATCTTTCCTCTTTGCTCTCATTTCCGAAAGGATGATTCATTTGTGCATTGATCCTTCTTTTGGGTTAATCAATTTGGATCTTTCATTTGTGCATTTGAGGTTAAAAGGAACACCTTATCTTTCCCCCACTTATTTCAAATGTTACATTTTGGTGACCTCTATTTTATATGTTACATTTTGGTGAACCCACGATAGACAACGCTTTCTTTTTGGTGTTAGATTTGCATCTTATGTTAGATCGTACATGCATTTAAAAGTATATTTCTTTTATGCTCTTGCATTAATATATCAAAAATTAAAAATAACAAATTGCTTTAAAAATACAAAAACATTAACATTTTTCATGCTTATAGATTTCATTTGAATGCATTTGGATGTATTTAAATCTATTTTCTATGCATTTCTTTATTCATTATAATATTTCACAAGTTGTTTCAAGTGTTTTCCAAACATCCTTTTATAACTTTTGGGATTAAACAACATTCTCCTCTTACCTTACAATTGCATGGTTTTACACCTAAAGAGACTTTATTTAGTACATGTGATGTTGCTTTGTCTTCTCTTATATTACCTTGTAAGGATATATTAGAGAAAGAAGATGACTTTAATCTTTCTCTCCATCATATTTCTCTTCATGGAGATGAGTTG
>MU228256.1:695021-722940 GCA_018584345.1 Thuja plicata
ATAGTAGATCTAAAGAGAGAGCCTTCTTGCTTCAATGAAGATCCACCATAGATTATCCTCCAAAAATGCTTGATAGAAGATGATGATATGTCCACCTAGCTTGTCCTTCTATATCATCCTCTTGCTTGTTTGCATCATCATTTCATCATGTCATCTCCCGATTTCATTTTTTTTTTTAAATGAAGGCAAAAGAGAGTGTTTATATAGAAATCTCAACATAGGTCTCCTAGGGCAATGCAAGGGATCTAATCCAAGTTCTACCTAAAATCATGGTCCAATCACAATCACCAACCAAGGAGGGGATGTATTAATTCAAATATTGGACAAAACACTTCCGCATCTGGACCCGGGGACCTATTTTAAGGACCGAACCCTGATAAGCTCTAGATTTGAAAGTGGGGACCAACACCTGAAAGAGGTCTATGTCAACCTCGCCCTTGACCTGAGGTTTCAGGAAGGTCACCAGATAGTTTCTGAGAGCTTCCCAAGTCATCCGGGGACCTAGGAAGGTGGGGGAATATACCAGAATGTTAAGAAGGCCTAGAGGCCCAGAGAGAGTAGGATGAAGCTCAGGAGGACCAATGCATAGGTCCTACCTTCAAAGAAAAGTCATAGAGAGGGAAATATAGGAGGATCCACTAGATCCTAACCCTAATTTCACCTACACATGTATAATCAAGCATAGATGCAAACCTAATATGCAAACATACTAAATAAGGGTGCTAAACCTATCAAAATGGAAGTGCTTCCATTTTAAGATGATACAGTATGATTGGATAAAATAGAAGATAACTAGTTAAAGTTTGGTTTGAGGCGCGTAGGATAGAGAAAAGGTTATAAATATTTATCCCACATTCATAGTGTAGGAAATTTATAAGTGATTTTATATCCACACGCATGACTAAGAGTTAGCCAAAAGGAAAGCATCTTTTGGCAGATTGTCTATGCATGAGGCACTCACATGGTAAGATAATTGGCATTCAAGGAGGACACTCTGTGGACCCAAGAAAAGAGAACAATGACAAGTGGTTACCATTCACAAGATCACAAAGGAGTGACACGTGGAGATGTGGGGCCAACTAAGAGAAGCGTAGAGAAGCCAAGCTAAGTTAACAGAGAAGATAGATGGCATCATGTCACAATCCCGTCGTCTCATAGACAAGGGAAGAGAAAGTTCATGGGATAGCAAGATGATGCCACAAAGAAGAGTGGCACTGGTTGATAAAGTGATCAGATTATGCCACGTAGCTAATTTGATTCATACAAAGAGGAGTGGAAACTTTTTGCTATCTCGTGATCCCAGGGACAAGGGTAGAGAAAGCTTAGGACATACAGAGGTGTCAACATGTAGTGACCAATGCTAGAAAGATAGATAACTAAGCAGTCAGGTGGAAGAAGCTCATGATCCTATGATCTGACATACAGATTGATCACAGGGATTGCGGGATAGAAAGAAGCTAATGCATAGCCCTGAGGCGTTGAAGAATAAGGTGGGCTTACATGGAGAGGTGGTAGTAAATCGTTAGCCAATGCTCTGACAGAGTAAAGAAAGAGAGAGTTCACAAGATTGTGATGGATCACCACATGTTGAAGAAGAGTGAAGAACAAGTAGGCCCATATGGATAGATTTTGAAAGGTTGTGATCCCACTCTTTGAGAGATGAGGAAAGAGAAATATAGCAGGATAATGACATAATCAAGTGTGCAATAAAAGTGCAAAGGAGAAGTCAGCCACCAACCCAAGCGGTGAAATGTTTTGATCCCAGTGATGAGGAAAGAGAAATTTCACAAGATCACAAGGGATTGCCACGTGTCCAACCAGAGTGAATAGCATAGTGGTTCCAAATAAGCTTGATGGAAGCATGTTGATATCTTGTGATCTAACAACAAGAAGATGCTAAAGATTATGGGATAGTGAGAAGATGATGCATGGCATAGAAGCACAGATACAGAAGTGAAGCTAGATATAGGTGTCACAAGTTTGCAATCCTATGCTCTGATAGAAGAAGAGAGAGAAGAAAAGTGGGATAATGCCAAGGCACCACATAGCAAGGTATGTTGGAGGCTAATCAACCAAAGGTAATAAAGGGATCCAATAGGGGAGAGACACATTGTGGTCAAGAAGTTTTAAAGCACAAGGGAAGGAGATTAAAATAAGATAAGATCCAATGGTGGTCGTAATCCCACCGAGGAAGATGCAAAGTAGATAAAACCCATGGGATTACAAGATGGTGCCATGTGTCCCGGTCGAGGTAAGAGTCAAAGCAGTGGTAGGAAAGATAAAGAGGCCCACAAGCCAGATTAAATAAATCCACATGGTCCCAAAGTGGTGTTGAGGTAAGAAATAAAGGCATGCATTTGTCCTAACTTAGAGGAAAATATTTACTACATCACGGAATAGGTGGTCAACTAGTAGTTAAAGGCGCTAAACATTGGTCTAAACACAGTAAAATTGGTACATCATCCTTTTAGACTTTTGTAAAAAGGTGGTAGTTATCTTTTCTAAGGTTGATGAGGGTTTCAACCTTAGTTGTATTAAAAATAAAAACCCTCTCTTTGTGCATTCTAGGTTAGACACTGAGTTTGAAATGGTGAAAGAATATCTCGACCACACCTTAGAGGATAAATCATTTAGTTGACATCAAGATAACAGAGGTAAAGATAAAAAGTTTTTTGCATGGTTTTGGGGCCAGAATTATTGACCTCCCTCTCTCCTCCCTTTCTAGAGTTCAAACTCCTAATCTTCTAGTGTCTTAGAGAGTTCATGTAGCATTAATCTCCATGTCTACTTTGGAATTGGTTTTTTGTATTTCCTTTAAAATTGTGGTTAGATTTTAGTGTAAGGAGGTTCTCACATTTTGGAAGGATACCAGTAGTGATCAATTTATGGTCCTTTGGTTCTCTTTTGGGTTGTGCCATCCATTATAACCGGTATGATCTCCTTTGGAATTTTAATATAATTGATAACTTTGGAACTTCTTTTGAATTCACATAATTGTATGGAGTCTTGGATTTATTTTTTTCCGTGTAATGTATTCATCCTTTGGATAATGCAAAGTTTTGTGTCTATTATGCATCATTAAGTGCATAGAATTAACTCTTGCATAGGTTATGAGTTGTGTTTTTCTAAAACCTCCTTATAAAGAACTGATATGCAAGTTCTTTAATCATCAAATTAGTATCATATGGTTGAAACTTGTTCTATATAATGACTCCCTTGTGATCAAAGCTTCATTGTGATAATATCACTTTGGGTGTACCACCTTTTAGATTAGATTTTAGATGGTTCAGGTTTTTTTGCTTCTACACCTTCTATCCCTTTTTCCATCCAAGTTTTCCTTTTTGGTTCAAGGATCTTCATAGGTGATATACCAAATAAGAGTCATCGTAGAATCTAGAGATTCACTCCATAAATAGGAAATCCCACCACCTAGGAGTGTTTTCATGTTGTCCTAAAATCGTCAGGTCTAGCCATCAAATAAACTGACCAAGGATGACACAATTTCAAGTCTCAACAGTTACAATTAAGCTAAAATGATTGACAACAATGGTAATTTTTTGAAGCATTAAACTAGCTTTATCTACTTGACATCAATTCACTTAATGTAAATGTCTTAGAATGAGTTAATTTTATATATTTTCCTTGTAGGGAAATGTTATCATTTGAAATGTGTGGTCAAGATTTAATTGGAAATGTGTGGTTGATATTCAAAATTGAGTTATCAATGTCATTTAATCTGATTGGTTGATGTGTTGACTTTATGTCATGTTGAGTGGGTAAATAGGACAATTAATTAGTTCAATCTAATTAATATCACTAGCCATGGGATTTTAGATTTTGATTTAATAAATTAGGCCAAGACTATTAATTAATAAATTAATATATTCTTGATGTTTAATCATTGATGAATTTTATTATTGATGAATTATGAAATTAAGTTGATCTGATTTAATTATAGAATTATGATTGAAATTGATTTGATTCGAGGCTCTTGATGAGGGTTTAGAACATTGGTTAGGACCTAGGGTAATTGGATTGAGATTTAGTCCTCTTGAGACCACCATTTTTAGGTGATTGCACCACAGCCTTGAGTCAATCTTTCAAGCTATTTAGAATGTCTTCTAATGTATTAATACAATTTTTATTATACTCTTTAAGCTCACTCATGCCTTGGGCTAGGGTTTGGGTACTAGCAATAATACTATCTAATTTTGGGTTAGTCAAGGAGGAGTTATCCTTTAGACCATTAATCTCTTCAATCATCCAATTCCACACTACTTGGTTGTTGTCTATTAAGCTCTTTATTAAGCTGGCAATAGTCAGGTTGCCAGGCATAGAAGAGACCTTTTCCACAAGGTTATCTTTCCCACTTCCAAAGGAATCTCCACATAGATATCCATGTGATCCTTCTCTATAGTACGGGTCGGAGGGTTCTCAGGTAAAAAATGAATCTCTTCTTTCAACTTCTTTAGATGCTTAACTCAAGACAATTTCCTGGACTTCACAGGAAGAAGGGACCCAACTAGGTCCCCCTTTCTTTTCTCCTTGGGAGTCGACACTTTATAATTCCCCATAGTCTTATTCGAAGAGATAGGGTCAAGAGAGTCCATACACAAAATTTACAAAGGATGATTATTTTGGCCCGTCGTCATCATGAATGAAAAAATTTTGTGGGTATAAAAAATAGGTCTCTTTCTAGTGTTTAAATAGAAAATTTAATCCCCATTAATGTCATATTCTTGAAGATCACAATACCCCTAATTTTCATAGTGAACTCTCACTTTTTTTTAATACTCTATACCAAATTCAGGAGGAGAGTTTCTTGCAATATGGATATCATGAGGATGCTCCATAATCAAGAGAATGAGATTCTCATGTAATAAAGGGGAGGAAGGGCTTCTCTTATGGGCCCTCAACTATGGTTCAACAAAGCCAACAAATAATACGGTATAGAGATGCAATTATGATGACAAAAATGGTTTAAAATCACAAAATAGTTGTTGAACAACTTGGTAAACTTACCATCTAGAGTCATGTATCTCATGACCACCTCCACAACATCAGCCTAAGGGAATTTGAGAGATGCCCTATCATGCCCACCTTTGAAGATTCTAACAAATTTATCTCTTTCCCAATGAAGAAATAAAATATCCAAAGCCTCACTCACAATCTTTTTGTCTCTATAAAATTGTCTACCCTCAAATATAGTACTAGAAACCTTAGCAATTAAATCCTCTTTTATCTCTAATTCCAACCTATACACCTTCAAAATTCCTTCTTCCTAGACATTAACAAAGGCTTCCATGGTCTCCAAGTCAACACCATATAATTTCTACATATAAGGGGTAAGGGCACTTGCCTACAACTCTGACCAAAAATCCTATTCCTTCTTCTATTTCTCATACACCAATAGCTAAAGCATATTTTAATCCTCACATAGCTATGGTAGACCACTTCTTGCAACTTTGAGGAATAGCGCAAGAACAAAAAAAACACAATATAAATAACCAATACCAAAACCATGTTCATCATCATTAAGAAAGCCCTTAAATAAAAATTAATTATCATGTATGAATCCATTAAATCTAAAATAAGGCATAACGAAGCACTTCTCAACATCAGTGTACAAAATCATTTTCATCTCAATTTGGATATGATCATTAATATTCCAAGACACCGATTGATTAGACCTCAAATCCAAATTTGTCAAACTATCTTCTACATAAGTCCCTTCACAAAACACATGTGATATTTTATAGTCTTGGAAATGATGGAGCATAGCTTGAAGATCCTTAATTAACCACCTTGTAATCCAAGAGGGCCTGGTAGAACCAATTAAGAAATTTTTTAAATTTAGTGAGTCACATTCCAACCATATTCCATCCATACCATGTTCATAAGCCATTTTGATTCCCAAATAAGAAACATATTATTTGATCAAATAATATTATATAAATGGGTGAAATGATATTAGTTTCCATCAATGGCAACATTTGAACCATCTAAGCAATATCTCTTTCCAACAACACCATAACCCCATTGAGTGCTTAAGTTACCTCTTGATCCTATTTGGGGTATCTTCCTTCCTAATATGCAAATATAAAAGTGGGAAGTGATTTCTTATCTATATATCTTGTTGCTTCATATTTGATATTGTATTGTTCCTATATCGGGTGCCTTTTCTCAATAGGCACATGAGATGAGTATTTAAATAGGATTGTTGGTTGGTGGAACATTCCATTAGAAAATTTTTAGGGGAGGATATACTTAGTCCCAATGCACCAAGGAGTTTATTCTACTTGTAGGTTGTATCTATCTTCTTATCTAAGTTCTTTGATCTAGTACCAGATTATTGGGTAATCTTACAATTGGCAAAAAAAATTTGTTCATGAGGATTTTGTAATAGTGGAGAGTCTAGATAGTGCCATTAGCAGGTATGATTTGTTTAAATGTAAGGAATGGATTGGTGGACTATTTCTTGTGTGATTTTTGAAGAAGAAACAAGAGTATTTTAAAGTATTCGACACTATGAAGATTGGACTGGTTAATGAGAATTCTAGGTATTTTCGGAAGGAGTTGGCATTTATATCTATTTTTCTACACACTGCTACAATGGAAAATATGTCCAAATTGTTTGATGTAATTCATAATCTTCCCCATGATATTCCCATGTTAATGCCTCTATAACCTCTCCTAAGGGTGTGGAATGATGATGGGGGGCCTATAGTTGGTCCCTCAGAATAACAAGTAGATAAGGGTAAATCTCTTATGGTCGAGAAAGTTGTAGGGACTTTGTGAATATCAGGGTGATGTTCATATTTTGTTTCGGTCATTTTGACTTATAATGTCTTTTGTAGAATTTGGTTATGTTGGCATATTATCTTCAAGAATAGAACTTTTGATAAGTTGGGTCTATCTTAGCTAGCTAAAAATATATTTTTTCTTGATCTATTGCATATTTATTATGAAAATTATTTGCATTATTTTTCTGTGTATGAATTATTTTGGTTTTTATAGCTATGGAGTTGGTTTAGTATATGTAGAGGTAATCTGCATATGATCTCAATGATGCAATTTTCAGCATTTTAGTTTGTAGGTGTGTAGTTTTTTGGCAACTTTGGAAGCCTCTATTCTCGAACATTTGGTTGATATCAAGTTGCATGGTCTTTCATATCTAGGATCATTTTGTAATGATATGTATGTAAGTATGCTATATTAATAAAAGTTTCAGGTCACAAGCTTTTATCTTAAAAAATAGTTAAAAATAAATTTAAATCTTAATTAAATACTTTATATATTGATTAGTACTTTACATTTTATTTTAACAAATGCGTTATTTTTTAATCATAATTTATTATTATATGATTCTTAATTTCATTATATAGAATATTATTAAAATTATTTTTTATTTTTAAATTCATATTTATAATTAAAAAAATATATTATTGTTATTAATAATAATGCTTGGAGTGAGTCTATCTCCTTTTTAGAGAACCATGCTTTCTTTCTGAAGTGGGCGGGTAGATGGCCATCACTCAGTTTAATTAGGGATTGGTGTTTTAAAAACTGGGGACATGATTTTACTCTGAAAACCATGGCTAATGGCTTTATTTTAGTCATGGCCCCAACCCCAAAGGATAAGGAATGGGTTATGAAAAATGGGCCATATATGATTGACAGTAAAGGTTTATACATAGTGGAATGGTAAAAAAAAATTGATCCAGAGAAGGAGAAGATCAAAGAACTGTTGATTTGGGTATCACTACCAAACCTACCTCATGAATACTGGGGGTTTGAAACCCTAACCCTTATCAAAAATAAGTTAGGCAACTTTCTAAAGGCCGAAGAGTGCATAGTAGAAACAAATATGGCCACTTGTCCTAGGATCATGATCTTTTGGCAGGATGTTCATCCTTTGCTTGATACCTTCATTATCACATCTAAAGCTGGAGAGTGGAAACAGAGAGTGGTGGTTTTGGGGGAGAAGGCCCTGCAAGGGTTTGAGATAGAGGAAAACCAAGATCACAATGGTGATAGCTTTAGGATAGGTATTGTTTGTGAACCTAATCAGATTCTCAATAAAGTAATTCAAATAACTGAATCCAGGAAGGAGAAATGTTTTGTATATTCAGAGTTACAGAACCGCATGGCTGACGGAGAAAAAATAAACTCTTCTAAGTCACATGTGTATGGATAGACACAGGATAGTATCAAGGATACCATTGATGGCATTCTAGCCAATGAATGGGTGAGTGAAGGAAATAGAAAATCACAAAAGGGAGTTGGAACTTCAGCGCAAAGTAGAGAACACCTAGAGGGAGCTTTATGCCTTGGGGGTGATGATAAACAAGTGGAACACTTGATTGGTCAAGTGGATCATATTGAGAATACTAACACTGGAACGGATGTCTTTAGAAGTAAAGATGGACATTCTGATCCAGTGGCTGCAGAACAAATGAATACAGAGATCTTGGGAAAAAAGGGGCCAAAGTTTGGAATGTTCTTTAGAGACTCGAAAATGCCTTTGATGAATGAATTTTTAGAGAGTATTGAAGAGGAAGGCTTCAAAGATATCCAAATATCTCCAATAAGAAACTTGGATGCCAATTTTGAAGTGGTGAAAGATAGTAGTGGCAGCATCAAATCTGAATCAGAAGACTCAGAACATTCAGAGTCGGAGGGGAGGATGAATTAGGCTTTTCAGATTATTTTTGTCTAATTGATATTAGAACACTTGAAAAAATCCCTTCTATTAAGAACAAACCAGAAATAAGAGAAAAGAAGAAAAGGGGTCAGAAAACTAACAAGGCAAGGATTGCCTTGGCTGGAAATGCAGCTAACCAGTCAAAAATGCTGCTTTCAGGGATGGGCTTTGCCCCTCCCCAATCAGTATGAAAACCTTATCATGGAATGTTAGGGGCTGCAATGCCCCTGACAAAATTTGTTTGATCAAAAGAGCCTTTGATCAAGTAAAACCAGATATTGTTTTTCTTCAAGAAACAAAACTTAGTGAAGATGAGTTAGTAAGTTTTACAAATAGATTTAGCCGATGGAAAGTATGTTCCTCAGAGGCACAAGGGGATTCAGGAGGATTAAGTATATTGTGGACAGAAAATACTCTGGAAGTTACAATTAAGGCTACTAACTGTTGGTGGATCTAGATCAAAGTCAAATCTAAACTGATGCACACTTGTTTCCAAGAAATTAATGTGTATGGCCCAAATAAAAAAACTTTAAAAAAAGCTCCATGGCGTGAGCTAATGAATGTACTCAAAAACAACACATATAAATTTTCTTACTTGGGGGTGATTTCAATGCCATCAGTAGCCCTCTAGAGAAGAATGGAGGGCGTGGTTGGGAAGGGTATAGCTAGAGAGATTTTTCAGACTTCATTATAGATAATGGTTTGATATATTTGGACTTGAGAAATGGATTATTCACTTGGACTAACAAGCGGATTGGATTCTTAAATATTGTGGAGAAATTGGATAGGTTTTTATTGGCAGGGAATTGGGCAGCAACTAGTTGGATAAGTGTGGCAGAAATCTTATCGATCTTGGGGTCGAATCATTACCCAATTTGCATCTGATTACAAGCAGATATTTCTCTAGACTGGGCTCCATTTAGATTCAAAGCTATGTGGCTTAGACACACAAAATTTAAAGAGAAAGTCACACATTGGTGGATGGAAGCCCTGGAGAGGCAGGGGTATAAGGCTTTCATTTTTGCCAAGAAATTACAATATATGAAAGAGAAGTTGAAGGGTTGGAATCGTGAAGTCTTTAAGAATATCTTCAAGGAGAAAGAGCTCATAGAAAGGGATCTACAACATCTTAACACAGTTATCATTGAAAATGGGATGTCAAAGGCTGACTTTAAGGAGGATAATAGACTAAAAATATTATATAGTGAAGCTTTATGCCATGAAGAAACATTTTGGAGGCAAAAATCTAGGGAATTGTGGTTCAAAGAAGGGGATAGAAATACTACCTTTTTTCATAACTCAGTCAACGTTAAGAGAGCTCAGAATAAAATATACTCCATTCAAGATAATGGTGGGAGGATTTTGGAAAAACCAGAGGAAATAAATCAAGAAGAAATTAGATATTTCCAAAATAGTTTCTGGAGTGATCACACTGGATTAGATCAGAATTTTTACCTTAGGGAAATCATACCGAGTAGTATTTCTAATGCTCAAAATAATTTATTGAAATAGCCATGCACTCCGAAGGAAGTTAATAAAGTTATTTTTAGCATTGGAGCTTAGAAGGCCCCAGGTCCAGATGGATTCTTTGCACTATTTTATCAACATTTATGGGACCTAATTGGGCATGAAGTTTGGGGTGTGGTGGAAGAATCAAGGGAAAGTGGTTTTTTATTTCAATATTTTAATAACACTTTCATTAACCTAATTCCCAACAAGGAGACTAGGGTTTCTTTGGACGATTATAGGCCAATATCTCTTTGTAATACCATCTATAAAATTATTGCTAAGGTCATGGCTAATAGGCTAAAATCAGTTTTAAATTTTATTATTTCAGAGGAACAGAGTGGGTTTATTCACAAGAGGTCAATTCATGAGGGGATTATAATTGCTCATGAAATCATACATACACTTCATCAGACTAAGGCAAAGAAAATGATGATTAAGCTAGATATAAGAAAAGCACATGATGCAGTAAACTGAGAGTTCCTAATCGAAGTGTTATAATGTTTTGGTTTTTGTCAGGAATGGATAAGGTGGGTGGAATGTTGTATCCAAACTCCAAGATTTTCAGTTCTTGTTAATGGTATCCCACAAGGTTTTTTTAAATCTAGTAAAGGCATCCAATAAGGGGACCCAATTTCACCTTTCCTATTCATCATTATGGCAGAGGTATTGGGCAGATTAATAAAACATAGAAGGGTAAGTGGGGCTTCAAAAGGTATTAAGGTGGTGGAGGAGCTCGCCCCTTTTTCTCATCTTCAATTTGCAGATGACACTAATCTGCTAGGAGAAGCATCTATAAGAGAGCCAAGAGTTATAAGAGAAACCTTAGATTCTTACAGCATAGCCTCTGGGCAATGCATAAACTGGCAGAAGTCAGAAATTTATTTCTTTAATGTAGACTGCAGAAGGCAGAGATCCATTTGCAGAATCTTAGGGATACATAGCGGTAAATTACCTAGTAGGTATTTGGGTATACCACTTTTTAAGGGAGCCTCTAAAGAAAATATTTGGAAAGAATTAATAGATAAGTGCACTAAGAAGATGGAGGGATGGAAGAGAAAATGGTTAACTTTTGCTGGCAAAATTTTACTTCTCAAATTAGTCATTAATGCAATCCCAATCTTCTCAATGATGTGTTTAAAGATACCTAAAAAAGTCTATCAAATGATAGCTGCAAAAATGAGGAGGTTTTTATGGAATGGTAAGAATGTAGAGGATAAAAGACCCCTCATTGCATGGAGTAAATTTTGCAAACCAAAAGGTGCTAGGGGTGCAGATTTGAGAGAGTGGAATCAAATGAACGAAGCTCTGGGAGCAAAGTTGGTATGGAACATCTTTCAAAACCAAGATGCATTATGGGTAAAATTACTTAAGAGAAAGTATTTAGACTCTTTGGAAGCTGAGAGGATTCTTACTAATCCTAATCCTCCTAAAGGATCTGCAGTGTGGAATTTCATTTCCATTTGTAGACCTATAATAACATAACACCTAACATGGAAGGTTGGTAAGGGAAGTAGTGCAAAATTTTGGGAGGACTCCTAGAATAGATACTCAGTTCTTGTGGATAACCCAAATTATTGGGACCTTAAAGCCCTATTTTCTGATAGCTAGGGTATCCATGTAAGAGATTATGTAGAACTTAAACAAGGGTCATTGGAGGAAGGTTGGGTTTGGAAAGACTTTGGGAATCTTGGGCTGAACATTAATCAACAGGCAGCTATGCGAGATATACTGGCTACTCAGATTGTCAACATTATTAATAAGAGGGATGTTATCATTCAGTGTGCAGCCGCCAGTAGTAACTATTCTATGAAGTTGGGTTACGAGCTTTTACAAAGAACAGAGGAGAAGGAAGAATGGTCGGCTAGATTCTTATGGAGCTAGGAATGTCTCCCCAAAGATGGGGCTTTTGCATGGGTGGCTACAAAAGACATAATTCTTATGGGGGTTCAAAGATAGAGGTTAGGTATTCCTGGTCCATCTAGATGTTACCTTTGTGAGGAAGGAGAGGAAGATGTTAACCATTTGCTGGTCAATTGTAGTGTTGCAGTAGAATGTTGGGAGATGCTCAGAGGTAAGTTGGGGTGGCATGCCCCCCTCCCAAATAACTTAAAAGATATGTTTTATGGATGGCCAATGGCTCCCATGAGATCCACATTCTCCTCTGCATGGGCAGCGGGCCCCTCTATCCTTATCTGGGAGATTTGGAAAGAAAGGAACCAGAGACTCTTCTAGGATAAGAAAGAAGATATTAATAGAATTAAGAAAAGAATCAACCTTGCAATTGAAGAAAAGGTTAATGCTTATGCAGCTTCAATCCCATTGTCAATCCCTTTTAGCAAATGGGATTAGTCACTTCAAAGGGCATGGAATGGGCTAAGATGCAGATTTGGACATGTAGGAGGAGTCAGATTAAAATAGCAACAGAGTAGGCAGGAGGTTAGTTGGTTGGCTCCCAAGGTGGATTGGATTAAAAAAAAAATTGATGGGGCTTCCTAGGGAAACCCAGGACCGTCGGGTGTAGGGGCCATTCTTAGAGACAAAACGGGTGAGATCCTGGCATATGGGGCATTAAGATTACAAAATGGAATAAATAATTTGGCAAAAGGCAATGCAACCTTATTGAAAGTTAAGATGGGGGTTGTAATGGGGATAAAAAAACTCCACTTAGAAGGAGACTCCTTGAATCTTATCAATGCCTTAAAGAATGGGCACGCAGAGGCATGACATTTACAACCATTGGTTAATTTTGTTTTGTCAATTATTCAAAATTTCATAGAGTTTCAAATTACTCATATCTACAGAGAGGTAAATAGAGAAGCAGTTGTGCTCTCTAAATGGGTGTTGACCTTTGACAAAGTAGGTGAGCTGCAATTGGATATGTTAAAATCCAATGGTCAAATTTTATTCGAATGAAATTCTTGGCAAGGAAGGCGGACAGTTGGGAGCCACCTTTTAGCATTTAAATTTATGGTGAGGTGGCTTTTTTGTAAAGATTGTTTATTGGGATAATCCCAAAGATTTGCTGGATATATTAATCATGCTCACCGGCGGCGCTCAGTAATTATGAAGTGTTGTGTAATTATGAAGTGACAAGTAGTCTCAAATTGGCTTTGCACTCATGGGAAGTGTCATCGTGGAATTAAGATGGAAGTGGGAAAGTAGAGCTTTAATGATTCAAGTGGTGATTAGATGCCTCATGGAAAATGAAAGACATAAGTGTTAATGTGCGCTCATTTTCCAATGATGCCCGAGTTTTTAAATAATGATCCCATGTTTTGTTTTTGCATTTTTAGTTTTTTGCAGGTTTTGAGCGACAGTAGACAACAAAATGCATGCTAATTTCACTGTGACCATGAAGAGACAAATGAAGCCCTTCCCCAGATCAACAAGCAAGGAAAGAGTTATGGTTCTGTTAAAGATTAAGACGGATATCATGGTGCAAGCAGTGATGGGAGTTTTAGCCCCAATCTTTCAAGAATTCAAGCTTCTGCACCGAGATAACACAACAATCATCTCCATGGTGATGACTTGGGGCTTGGAAATAGGTCAACCCACAGACATAGTGAAGTGGGTGGCGGAAGCACTGTTCGAGGAAGACATTTTGGGAGATTTGGAGAGCATCCTAGAATGGGCGGTGCCCGGTTGGGGAACTGATATTTCACAGTGCATAGCAGATGAGGTTGAAGTGGAAGAACATAGAGTGATTCCCTTTGTCCATTGGGTGGGCAAAGTTGGAAGTGTGGATTATTATAATCAGCGATGGATTGAGAGGTGCAAAATTAAAATAGTGAATGCACCATCTGCAGCCCTGGTTATAGAAGTGCGAAGGGATATCCCAAGGAGGGCTCACTCTATAATGTAGCGAAAGGCACGAGTTTTCCCAGCAAAGTAACAGATTGATAGAACAACAAGGTCTTTTTTGTTTATAGTCTGTTTGATAGCCTTGTTTTTTGTAAATATATATAGTCTGCATAGTCATTTATGAAGTTGGAGGATTAGCTTATGTTTAAAGCATAGTGGGTTTTAGGGATCTAGGAAATCTCTTTTGAACAGAAATGCAAAGGGTTTTTGTATATGTAAATGCAAGTGATAGAAGATAGTTGCATAGGGCAATATCTCTCCACGATATAGTCATATCTGGTTTTGTGTCCTACTTTACCAAGATGCAACTTTCAAAGTATAATGTAATGCTTTATTTCAATATTAATAATATATAAATATCTATTACCGATCAATATATATATATATATATATATATATATATATTAAAAAAAATTAAATCGATGACATTTTTTAGTAAATTTAGAATACTTGCACAACATTAACTTAAATTTGTTTCAAGAGCTATTTTATTTTCTATTTCTACCCAATTGACGATGAATATACGAATTCATGTAACATTAATGAATTTATTTATACAATCACTTAAGTTATAAGAGTTCTCTACTATTCTATAAAAAATCAACCTTTGAATTACATAGTTTAAAGAACTTAAAGTATAATTTAAAAATATTGTAAAAGAAAGAATTATATTATTAAAATTAAAAATATATTAATCTATAGTAAGATGTTTGTTCTAAATACATAAAGATATATGTTTTTGATTAAAAAAGTAGCCAAGACAAGGGGGCTAACCCGAACAGTCATAGCCAACATGAGAAGTGCAGACTACCAATAGAAAACCAGCACAACACGGGGGTCAAAGCACCCTCACCCAATACCCTTTTTCAACATCAAAAACCAGAAAATAAAACTAACAGGTCCCAACTCCACCATAGAGCTGGTAACTAGCCTGCACTCCCTAACAGACCCCAGCTTCACCTTGAAGCTAGTAACCAGTCTGTGAAAGTAAGTATCCAAGTAATTAACATTAAAGCATGAATTACGATTAAAAGTAAAGCAGGAATTAAATCTAAATCAGTAGCAAGAGTAATCCCTAATAGACCCCAGCTTCACCTTGAAGCTGGTAACCAGTCTGTGAAAGTAAGTTTCAAAGTAATTAACATAGAACCAGGAATTACTTTTAACAGTAAGGGAATTAAGTCTAAACCCAACGTAAAATTTTAGCAGAATCAAAACAAGGCCCTCAATGGCTAGCCAATAGAAATCAACAACAAAGCAAAGCATGGAAAAATGAGAAGGTTAATTGGGGTTTTTACCCCCATTGTCTAGCAACACCTTGAGCCAATCCTCCGCAAGGAATTGGAACAACTTCTCGTTCTTGTGTTCTTCCTCCGGGGTAGACCCCTTTGCCATTTGCAGAAGCTAGAGGTTGGTAGCCGCCGAGTGCATAACCTTTACCGCCAACCTAGATACCTTGTTGAAGCTTTCACCAAATTTTTTTATTTCCACCTTGACCTCCCTCAGATCCTTTTTATAGTCTGAGTCTAGGGAGGAAGCCTGAAAAGTTTTAATATCCTTCTGGATTTGGGCTATTTCATTTGCCATGGTCCGAAAACTCTCGGTCACCATTTCCTTAACCTCTAGGGTCTCAATTTTGGATGATATACAAATTTGTAAAATTTATTCACGTTTTTCAACTATTTAAATAAGCATCTTTCAAATGATATAGCAAAGAAACTGTAATGTAAACAGGGGTTGGAAAATAATTACTTTAAAAGTGGAATTGAATTTAATAAAAAAAAAGGTGTAAAGATATCTACCTAAAATATCATCTCTATGACCTTTTCACACAAACAAATATCTACCTAAAAAAATTGGTATTGAATCATAAAATCCCACTAGTTAATAACTGATAACGTATTAATTTTCTTGCTTATTAATTATCTCACACACAACCCTCAATCACTTTATATTTATATCTCTCTACTTTCTCTTATCCTTCACAATCTCTTTATATCTATCTCTCTTCAATACATTATTTTATGAATATTTTAATACCAATCTAACTATAACACCTCCTTTAATAAAAATATTAATATTCTATTCTATTACAAAACACTATAAATTATATAGTACTATGCTTCTCATGCCAATGGTACCATGTGAACTCAAAGAGAGATCATTTTCATCTACCGAGTAAAAATATCTGAAATGACTGAACATAACATCTAAAGTGGAAAGAGCTTATACTTTAGTACACACATCAAATGGGAATTCATAAATGACAAGAAACGAATAATGGAAAATGAGGCCCCGTGAAGTGGGAAAATTATACCCCACGAAAGGGAATATTTGTGGAAATTGAGGGACCAAAGGAAGCAAATAAGGAAGAATTATGGCCCACGATGGCTAATATTTGGACGCGCAAAATTTGGTGGGCTCGTACGCCATATCGTTAAACTATAAGCGCAAATATGTGAGATACTCGGCTGGTCCACAGCTGTTTATATTACAACAAACGCAAGTGATGTGTAAGTTGAACAACTCGGACTTGCCCAAGCTGTTTTAAGCTATTGTGGCTTAGTGTGAAAGAAAAATGGAGCTAAAGAATAATTATGACTGATGAAAGGCCGATATTTGTACTTGAAAATATTTGTGGCCTCATATGTCTAAATCGTTAAAAGTATCCCTTCAATTATGTGAGATATTCGGCTTGTCTAATCTGTTACGCGTTTTTATGGTGTTCATACTCTTAAACACACTTTGCTCTTCTCTAGGAGACAAAGCATATTAGTGAAAAAGAGAAATGGAGTGCTGTAAGTTGTTGGGCATCTTCTTCGAACGGACAGTTCACATTGAGGGTGAATTTGACGCGCAGATCAGAGGGAGGCTTTAGTTTTACCGTGCGATTACGTTTGGCTGTCGATCAAAGCTAGAAACAAATGAATGCAATTGAGGCATTTGTAAAGAACCAGATCAGTGGGCAACTAGACGCTGAAACGCCTGTTCAAGTTGGGATTGGAGAATTTCTGATGAGTGTTGCAGTGGGAACGCCATCCGTGTGTTTCGAAGCGATTGTTGACACGGGTAGTGATCTGATTTGGACAAAGTGCGAGCCTTGCGATGACTGCTATCAATCTATGCCAATCTCCTCATACGCTCCTGTGGTCTTTTGCTGCCTCTCGTTGTTGGAAATCGTTCTTCTTTTGTTCTTTTCTATTGGTGATATTAATTATACTACATATAAGATTATGATGAACATCCCCAATCAAATAGCAAGAAAACAAAAAATGAGCATCATTATGCTATAATCTAAGGTAAAAATGATAAAATAACTTTAAAAACAAACTAATAGACAATACAAATCAATCATTAAAAATGAAAATCTGACTGTTACTGTTGCAGAAATACATGTGAAACAGCAGTGGGACCTTGAAACATGTTGCAATGCTGGTTTTTAGGCAGGTCAAAGAAAAATATTTAGACTTCCTAATAACCTATACGGGTTATGTAAACCTAAATACAATGTGTAAACCTAAATACAATGTTTAAATTTCCACATAATCCATACGCGTTATGTAGGACTAAAAATTTAGGCCTTAGTTCAACATAACCTGTACAGGTTGAGAGAGAGAGAGATTTCCTCATAACCCGTACGTGTTATGTAAACCTAAATAAAACATTTACATATCCTTAGAACCCATACGCATTATGTAGGACTAAAAATTGTGGCCTTAGTTTTACATAACCCATATGAGTTATGTAAAACTAGGAACCAAAGAGGAAGTGGAGAGAGAGAGAGAGAGAGAGAGAGAGAGTTTACATATGTATACACATACATATACACATATTATATATTTAGGTATATACCTATGTGTTGTGTATGGTAAGTTTACAAGTATACATTTTTATTTTTTCACAACCCATGCGGGTTGTTGAGAACTAAAAATGATGTTTTTAGTTCTACATAACCCGCAAGGGTTATGTAGAACTTCGGATGGTACTTTTTGTTTTGCATAACCTATGCGGATTATTTAGCACATAGGAACAAAAATACATTATGGCTTGGTAAAAGGCTTGAAAAATGACACTAAGCCTTGCAAGGTCATTTTCCCTCAATTTTTGTCTCTTTACACGTATTTTTTTATCTTTCAAGTTGATTTTTCAACTTTTTCATCATCAAGTTTACAAATGATCAAGTGTGTATCTCTAAAATTACTACCATAATCTCACACGTCTTCTCATCTTTCTAACCATATAATTTTTTCTATTTTTCGACAATATTAACATAGTAAGCTTTCAATTTTCTTTACCAATGGCTTGGCGCTCATCAAAGACATATTTTTACCCATTTTTTAATAAATTTTTATATTCTTGACCAAATTCAAAGAAAATTACATATTACTGTTCTACACTTGATTTTATACACTTTTTTAAAAAAATGTTTTCATTTTCAATTATTTTGATGCAAGTTATGCCCAACACACGAACATGTACTAGATTTTCAGGATGCAGTCACTTCAAATTTTTTTAAAAAAATTGCTTAATAGAAAATTATAAAAAAATATAGAACTTCTAGATCTCACTCTTACCTATCATCCTACCAAAGGGTTGTGAAAAATACTAAATCTAACAATATCTTTTGTGAAGTGCACAGAAACAAATACATTATATGTTTCTGAAAAATCAGGAATAGGTTTTTATGCGCGACGGGTTTGACCATCTTTATCTTATCCATTTTTCCAAAATTCTAGTAGTTTAGAAACGAGATTCAAATTACTACAATTCTTATTCTTCACACATCTTCTATTTTTGTGTGCATGACCCTTGAATTTCTCTTTGAAGCTCAAATTTACCTGATTTCAGAAAAAAATTGGCCACTTATACCCCCTTTTTCACCATCTTGGTACACTTACCCTATAAGATTTTTATTTTAGAGGATTTTTTATTTATTTCTTTTATATTTATGGAAATCTTACATTTTTCAAAATATATAATTTTTTTATAAGAATTTTCTTGAGTGTATTCATTAGGAATTCTCTATGGTTTTGTAGACAAACTCATTGATCATATTTTATGGGTAATAGTTCACACAAAAACATTTTTAATCAGAATGAATGGTCCACTTAATACTTATTATATCTAAAGTGATGTTGATAGGGATGAAGCATCAAAACTTTCAAGAAGATCACCCATCTCAATACTACTACAATTTATTCATGCTTGACCAATTACTTAAATCACTTTAATGTCCCCTATGCTATGATATCAACAACAAATAGGCTTAAAACTATTCTTCTAAAAGTACAGGATGTATAAAATATGAAATTGTCACTATATGTATTTATATTGAATACACAAATTTGAAAACTCAAGGAAAGATCACATTCAAAAGATAAATTTATTTGTAAGCATTTTGAAACATCTTTCTAGTTCAAAAAGGTTTACTAAAATAGTGGGCATTCTTCTAAACTTCAATCCTTACCAAAAGTAAGACAATTGAAATATTGTAAGAATGAATATAAAATAATTATATATTACATATTTCAAATATTTGAAATTATTATAAATTATTTATTATAAAAAGGTTAAAATATTTTTATAATAATCATAAATTGAAAAATATTATTTTTTAATTTTCATATAATAATTTAATTAAATTTAAATGTAAATATTATTTTTTACTATAATAATTTACTTGTCTGAAAAAAGTTTTCTTTGCTATTTTTTTATATCATATACCAATTTTATTTCTAAAAGAAAACAATAATCGTGGTACAAAAATTTAACAAGTTCCATGGGAAGGAAGAATGTTTTGCAACTAAATTTAGCTGCTCGGATTAATAACATTTTGTAAAATTAGTGTTGATCCATAGGAAAAGTAAAATTTTGTGTTGGTCAATATGTCTTCAAAGTGTACTTATTTTTATTCTTATTTATGTTTTATTTAATTTTTAAAAATTTCGAAGCCCTTTGTCTTGGATGAATTTTCCCTTGGTTCAAATTCACTTACAGACTTTGTATCAAAACTTTTTCATTACCATAAATTACGCATAAATTCAAAAGAAGTTGCCATGTTTATTATAATTGACCGAAATCTTGTTTTTCATAGATTGAGAATAAAATTATTCCTCTTCTAATATACAAAATATTTTTTTTTTCATACTCTTCAATTATAAATTATTTTGGGGGTTCACCACCTAGTAGGTCAGTTAAGTGGTGGTGGTGTTGTCATCCCCACTCATGTTCAAAACTCTTTTGGGTCGTGATTGTGAGGTTGTGTCTTTACTAATTAAATGTGATCATGGGTTCGGGCCTCAGCTATGTAATAAGGGGATGAGGTCCCACATTTGTAGTTGCACTGGTTCATAGCTCTAGGTCAAAAGTGTTTCACGTGGAGCTAGAGGTCGTGTTGTGTCAGTGTCATCGGTCATGTTAAAAAATTTACCAAGCACTTTTTAAAAAAATTGTAACATTATAACCAAAGAAAATGGTATTGAATTGGAGGCAGTCAGATTTTTTCTGACCTCTTATCTGCGGAAGAAGATCCAAACCCCTTGTAGCTCCCAAACATTCTGAATTGCATCCCCAGTATAGTCTCAAACGTGGATAACAAGGTGTTAATGACCCCATTCTCCCTGTAAGAGGTGAGGTCTATAGTTTTTGCTATGGATGGAGACAAGGCCCCAGGTCCAGATGGTCTGACCCCCCTTTTTTTCCCAAAAAATCTTGGAGTTCATGGGTCCTGACATACTAAAGGCTGCTGAAGAATCAAGGAGAAACTTTGCATGTTTAAGTAGTTTAAAAACACAACTATCACTCTCATTCCCAAGTGCCAACACCCATCTTCTTTTTCACACTTCTACCCAATCTCCTTATGCAATACTATCTACAAAATCATCTCTAAGACAATGGCCACTCGGTTAGGTAAGTTGATCCCAAAAATCATTTCAGAACAGCAAGGTAGCTTTGTCCCATGAAAAGACATTGTAGAAGGGACCTTAATTTCCCATGAAGTGCTAAATTCCATTCAGGAAGAAGGCCTTACATCCATAATCCTCAGGCTAGACATGACAAAATCATATGACAGGGTCAAGTGGAATTTTTTAAGATTAATCATGGGAAAATTGGGTTCTGAGAATAAGTGTATTAAATGGATCATGCCTTGCATCTCGGGAGCAAAGTTTTTGGTTATGATCAACGGTAACACATGTGGATATTTCTCATCTTATCAAAGAGTCAGATAGGGGGACTCCCTCTCCCCTTTCTCTTTATCATCTTGGATGAAGGGCTGAGTAGAATGATATCTTACAAAAGAACTATGGGCTTCTGGGGAGGCATTTGTATCTGACAATCTCATATAGAAATCTCACATACACTTTTTGTTGATGACTCTTTGTTGTTTGGTAAAGGAAATGTCAATGAACCCAAAAACATCAAGAATACACTATAAGAATATTATGAAGCCTCAAGTCATAAATAAAATGTGTTTAAATCTAAAATTTTCATCTTTAACATGAATCTCAAAGCCTCCAGAATTATTCAACAAATGTTTGGCTTCCTGGTAGGTAAAAACCTGTGTAGATACCTTGCTATTCCATTCTTCCAAGGTAAATCTAAGATAGCATTCTGGGATGGTTTCCTATCAAATATTAAAGAGAGGATAGCTTCATGGAAAGCTAGATGGCTCTCTATAGCAGGCATAATTTTATTGGCAAAATATGTCCTTAGCTCGATTCCCAATTACATCTTGATAATTATTCTTTCCCCTCTAGGAGTGATGAAGAGTATAATAAAATGCCTTAGGAACTTTATACTGAAGGGTAACATGGATGAAAAGAGGAAGGTTCCCTTGGTGTCGTGGAAAATATTCTACAAAACCAAAGATAATGGGGACCTCAGATTTCACAAAATGCTAGAAATAAACTTGAGCCTTAATGCCAAGTTATTGTGGAAGATGTATGAGTGCCCACACTGTTTATGGGAAAATCTCATTAGAACCAAATATCTTGACTCAGAGGAATCGGCTAGAATTTTTTCAATTCAAACCCCCGTCGGGGTCAGTTATGTGGAACTTCATTATAAAAAGTAGAGGCATCATAGTTCCACACCTATCTTGGGTTATTAATTCAGGGAATCAGACTCTTTTCTGGGAGGACTCTAGGAATGGTTTTCCCAACTATCCACTTACCTGAATCTCTGGCAAGCTAGAATTATCTTGGAACAACACTGGGGGGTGACACTCACAAATTATTTTACCTTCAATGAATGGAGACCTGAGTGGAAGGATGTCTCTCTCTTTCCCATTGATCCAACATAGAGACATGAGTTAAATGATATTCTTAGGTAGTGTTTCTTATCTATAAATGGTACATCAAACAAGATGATTTGGACTAAAATAAATTCAGGAAGATATTCAATTAAAGAGGGATATAAATCATTAGTAACAAGTGCTAACACTACTAATCCTATACTAAAGTTTTCCTGGCATAATGGTATTCTTCCAAAAATTTAAATTTGTGTGTGGTTAGCCATCCAAAATAGGATCCTGACCAGCACACACCTTAAACGTGTTGGCATCTCGGACTCTTTCAACTATCTTATTTGTGGGAAAGAGTTGGAAGACTCCAACCACCTCTTGGAAGAATGTGATTTTTCTCAAGAAATATGGAAATGGACTCTTAACAAGCTAGGGTGGCAAGGACCCCTTCGCACCACACTTCAAGGGATTCTACAGTATTGGCCCATACCACATACCGAGTCATCTTTTTCAGTAATTTGGCAAGTAATTACAGCAACAATCGTGTGGTGTATATGGTGGGAGAGAAACAAACGTATCTTCAGAAAATAAAGGCCTCGGTAGATCAGGTCTGCACACTGGTGGAGAAATATGTGTCAAAAATGGTAAATGCTCATGTTTCAAAGGCCAAGTCTTTATCTTCCCCATTTTCATCATCCGATAACACAATCCTAAACAGGTGGAAACTTATTGCTATCCCGTTCAAGGGGTTCTTATTGGGAAAATGCACAAAGTACAGGCTAGGAAAGATATTAAATGGACCCCCCCCCCCATGATTTCCATTTCTGTAAACTAAATTTTGATGATGCATGTTAAGGGAACCTTGGGAAATCAGGTGCGGGTTTTGTGATAAGAAGGAAAGACAAATTCATCTTGGCAGTTGCTCACTATAGGCTTCCAAATGGCTCAAATAACAAGGCCAAGGAAAGGGCTATCCTTTGTGGGGTGATATTGGCCCTAAGATTAGGTGTTACATACCTTCATATTGAAGGAGACTCCCTTCTGATAATATCCTACCTAGATACCAAATCTTTAGTAAATTAGGAAATCAAATATGTTCTCCAAAAAGTGGTGAAGCTTCTCTCCTATTTTTTGTCCTATGTACACTATCACATTGTTATAGGGAAGAAAATAGTTTTGCTGACTGGCTTGCTAACATTGGCATGGAGGGAGCTAAGGGGGATTGGGAATCAAAATTTATATTAGTTTAAGGGAACAATTTTCTAGAATTTATTAAGGAGGATTGCTGATGGTAACATGCGCAAGGGGTCCCAATTGTCATGAAGTTTTTGTTTCTTGTGATCACCAATGTAAAATTACACCATTTTGTACCCTATTGATGTGATGATCTATGACCCTCAATGCAATATTACATCAGTAGGTACGCAACTGAGATCGCTGTCAGGATTTTAAATTTTCAAGTAAGGGAAAATCTCTCTATATCACATTTCTACTCCCTTGGCAATTGTGCATGGCCTATATTGCCTTCCTATGTGGGTGATGAGGTCTGCCTATTTCATGGCATCTACCATGGAGATTATGCGCATTGGAAAGGACAATCAAAAATTTGTCAACTTCCCGAGGTAGCTGATTTGTATGGTGTAGATGATGGCTGGATAGATTGTGAAGATCACCAAATCATGTCACCTTAACCTAGTTTCTCTCATAATTATTACATGTAATTATGAAACTTACATTGAAATTGGCTATAAAATCAGGTTTTCATCTCTTCATTTGCAAAATTTACTTCCGTGAGTAGTCTGGTTATTGGAGTATCAGTTGGTTAAACATGGATTACCGGTGCCTAAATATTCTCATATCTATTCACCCAAAAGAATGGGAATGCCCACTATCAGGCCCTTACCTGGGCCATCATATGAAGGTAGCCTTCAAAGCAGTCACAAGTGACATTCTAGAGGCAATAAGAAACATTATTGGTGATGACATCCTACTACCTGATGCTCCCAGACATATTCTCCATTCTCAGGTCATCTCGGTCTTCCTATCAAATTGGTATGATATGATTCATGACTACAGGGTGTTCAAGAAAATGACAAATATGCTACTCAAGGAGGATTTTGTCTCGGAGGAGGAACTACATGATGCCATTATGAGTTACTCCCTTAAGGGCTCAAATGCATGGATTGGAGGCCTTATCCATCCAACCCATTTGGAAACCAAAAAGGAGCATGTTCGGTTGTATAACATTCCGAAGCTGGTGCTGGAGGGTAGAGATTTAAAACATCTCACAAAGGAAGTCGTCAAATTCATGGATCTTCTACTGAACAACATCATCACCAACACATTCCTCTTATTTGATAACTTATCTCTGATACTCGCATACGTGGAGAACACTGGTGTGATGGCCTCTTCCCCACCTTTTACCCCTCAATCACCTTCGAAAAATTCATCTCTGTCATCCAAAAATGTGCGTGTTTCAAGAAAGGGCAAAGGTATGGTGTAATTTGGAGTAGGTTGGATACTTTTGTTCAAAGCTTCGTCGGTCTATGTGTCACCAGTATCTCAGTCTTAATTCTCCTATTCAATCTTTAGATATTTTTAAGGATGATATTCCATTGGGTGTAATTCTGGTCTGAATGGACGTTATGTAATATTTTGGATATCAAATCCACGGGCTGGGATGCGGGGTTTTCTTTCTGGCTTCTTTCCCCCTTGAGCTCCTTTTGAAGCAGTGTATTAATATTATTAATAAATATATAGTGGCTCTGCCATTTTGCCTAAAAAAAAATTATAGATTATTTTTAATAATTAAGTTATCCATGTATGGGGATAGTTTAAGGATAATAGAAATATGAAGTGAATAGATTTAAAATTGAAATAAGTGTATAATTAATTTTATTTATTTGATTTAGGTGTAATGTTTAAGTAGAGTGATTTGATATGAACAAGAGGTTTACTATTTTTACGTTAAATGTGATCATTTTACTTTTAATTTGCGACTATCTTTTTTATTATTTGGTAAAATTTACTTTAAAATTGAAGTATTTACATATAGATGGGACAATTACTTGATAAATTTTGATTTCTTTATCAGTTGCACATATTCAGTTATACGTACAATGCAATTAAGATAATTGTGGTATTACAATGTGTGATTATTATAAATTGAATAATTCTTTAAAGAAGTAACTGAAATAGTGTGAAGTGGAGGAGAACTATAATAAGATACAAATGTGTGTACGTCTAACCTTTTATTTACTTTAATGCAATACAAAACTATTTCTTCTTATTTGAGTTTGTGCTTTTCACAAGTCAATGAAAATGAACCATGAATTCTTTTCTACATGCCTCTGTTTTATCATATATCTAACTACAAGATTATTTTTTTGTTATCCAAAATAGATAGAGATCCAATTGTTGTAAAAAACATAAATCTTTGATTTACACACTATTAGTAATGATGATTAAATAATCTTGCTTGAAATATAACATATTTTAAGCCAATTTCTATAAGCTATTTTAAATTTTACATATTTTCAATATTCTTTTTATAACACAATCAAGGCTACAACGAATATACAAGGTAAATATTTAGTTCTTTGTCACTCTTTAATCACATACATGTCTTATGATTCTTTCTTATTTTTATTTTAATTAATTATCATATGACTTCAAGTCATAGTATGAATTTCTCAAATTATGTGATAAATAGGTAGTAGAAAACTTGTGCTTGGTTGACCACTACAGCTCAAAGAAGTTGTTTATCATAGTTTATTTCCTAGGGTGATTACCAATATAGCTCACAAAAGTTTTTTTTTATCATAGTTTATTTCTTGGGGTGATTACCAATGTAGCTCAAAGAATTTAATTCTATCAAGTGGATAGAGGTCAAGATCATCATTGCTTGTTTATTTCTTCCTCTAATTCCTCTGTTGTACAATTGACAACTTGTCTCTTATCATAGCAAGAAAATGGAGACAAAAATGTTATGTGATACATGATAAACACATGTCACTTTGTTAGGAAAGAATCCACCACTATCATTGAACCCAAGCAAAGCGCAAACCATGAGCTACACAAGCAAAAGAACAATTACTTCATCAAATATATTTTTTGAATAATTCGTGAAAGTTATGCTTCATCTCCACTAGACAGTCCTATCCAAAAATTATTCAAATATAGTCTTTACATTTGAGACGTTATACTAGAATAGTTTGACAATTTATATATATATTATGATCATTTATATCTTAGGATAACATGGTAATAAACATTTTTTAATGATCTTTTATGAAATATCTTGAATTCTCTATTGATCCACTACTATTTTGAATTTACAAGCTATTTTATATAATAAGATTGATATAACCATTACACCTTCATTAAAATCTTGACATAAAATTGTTAGATTGTTAACTAAACAAACATAATATCATATTTTCAAATTATAAATTAAAAAATATTATTCAAGACATAAATGATTATAAATTGAATTAATTATCCCTTCTCCACCTATAAAATTGTATTCTCTAACAAATTAACTTACAGTGAAAGTGCTAGTATTAAATTCTATTTAAAAAAAACTATACATCATATAGTTCTTTCCTTTTGGTGCCAATGGTGCCATGTGAAGGGAACGAAATACAATGTCTTTCGACTACCCTATTGAAATGTATGTTATTTCATCGTGACATTGACGTAAGAAATGATAGTGCGTAACATGTAAAATTAAATGATGTTTTTACTTTAGTATGACAGGAAATGGAAATAGATGAGAAGAAACGCAAAAGGAAAAATTATGCCCTACGAAGGCGAGTAATTGTAGTTGCGAAACAATCGTGGGCACATAATTCTAATCGCCGTGTTTACATTGCAGTTTTATGTGAGATACTCAGCAGGTCTTAATAATTACGTGACGCTTAAGTTTAACAACATGGCCTTGTATGAGCATCAGTGTAAATAGAAAAATGGAGCTAAAGAAAAATTGTGCGCCACGAATGCGGATATTTGTACTTGAAACTATTTGTGGCCTCATATGTCTAAATCGTTAATCAGTCCAAAATGCGCGGTATTCGGCCGGTCTTGCTATGACGCGTTTCTATAGTGTTCACACGCGCGTCATGTTATACTTGTCCAAATTTCCATGGGCAGATTTGTCTAGTGTTGGAAACTGGCTATATAAACTCACCTTGCACTATCTTTAGGAGACACAGCATATTAGTAGAAGTAGAAGATAGAAATGGAGTGTTGTAAGCTGTTGGGCGTTGTGGCCTTCATATGCTTTAGTATGCCCATCATGGCATCTTCTTCCAACGGACAGTTCACATTGAGGGTGAATTTGACAAGGAGATCAGAGGGAGGCTTCAATTCTACTGAACGATTACGTTTGGCTGTGGATCGAAGCAAGAAACGAATGAATGCAATTGAGGCATTTGTAAAGAACCAGGTCAGTGGGCAACTAGACGCTAAAACGTCTGTTCGAGTTGGGAATGGAGAATTTCTGATGAGCGTTGCAGTGGGAACGCCATCCGTGAGCTTCGAAGCGATTGTTGACACGGGTAGTGATCTGATTTGGACCAAGTGCGCGCCTTGCGATGCCTGCT
>MU228256.1:723129-733459 GCA_018584345.1 Thuja plicata
CGGCCATGACAGCGAAGGATTCTCTGAGTCGGGCGGTCTTGTCGGGCTTGGAAGAGGTGCTCTCTCCCTCATCTCGCAGTTGGGCTCCATGGTAGACAGCAAATTCTCTTACTGTCTCGTCTCCATCGCAGACTCTTCTTCACAAACAAGCCCTCTCATCTTCGGTGAGAGTGCTTCCTTGAACTGGAGCCAAAACGATTCAATTCATTAGTAACAGTGCGAGTTCTTCTTTCTGGTATATTCCTCTTACAGGAATCACCCTTAATGGCAAGGCCGTAGATATTCCTGCTGGAACTTTTGATCTGCAATCCGACGGTAGTGGAGGCATGATCATCGACTCGGGAACCACCATTACCTCTCTTGTCGAGGCTGCGTACAGTCCTTTGAAGGAAGCAATTCAGTCCGCCATTGATCTCACTCCAGTGGACGGCTCTTCCGTGGGGCTGGATCTGTGTTACCAGACATCGACTGACGCCAGCTTGCCAACCCTAATATTCAATTTCGAAGGGGGCGTGGATTTCGAGCTCCCCGGCGACAATCTTTTCGTTCGGGAATCTGGTCTATTGTGCCTCGCCATGGGTCAATCGTCGGGCATTTCCATCTTCGGAAACATACAACAGCAGAACTTCCAAATCCTGTACGACAATGCTCAGAACACACTCTCCTTCATCCCCGCTAAATGTGATTCTCTTTAAACAATCACTCCCCCTCTTCTGCCTCTTCTCTTCGTCGGTCTCTGCAACTTCCTCTTCCTCTTCCTATCGTCATTTTCCTCCAACGTCCAATATAACGAGTTGTGTCGTCTCCTATTTATGTTTTCTCCACTGCCTCATATAATTTATAATCTGACATTGTCGCCTTTCTATGGTTCCTGCACAACGGTCTTTGTGTTTTTATCATGTGAATACGCTCCATTTTACACCCAGCACTCTAACTTAACTAATACAATGAATAGTTTTTTTTTTTCTTTCTTCTTTTTTTTTTTTCTTCCAAAGAGTAAATGCATGATAAATCCAACCTAATACAAGTTCTATTGTTAATAAAACATAGCTGCATCAGATTACTAATTTTAACAATTTGTTGAATCCCTTTAAGAAACAAGCGAATTGATTTGGTCTTTGAGTTTTGAACCCTTTTAAGGAATAAGGTAATTGTTTGTGTTTTAGCACAGTTAAAATGTGTTTTGAAGGGATCTGAAACCTTTTATCAAAGAGAGAACTTCAAATATTCCAATAAGCACAATCATCAATAACAAAACTGGCTGTCCAAAATATTAACATTACAACCAGTAGTTAAACACCAACAAAAAGACGGACTAAACAACATAACTAAAAATCAGAAGAAAGGAGAATAGACTAAACCAAATTCTTGAGTGTTTTAGTGACCTCCACTTTCCTCTGACTCATGTTCATTGCCACCTTTTTCAGGTGCTTCAGATCTGGAAAGGAACTCTGAACCTTTCTTTTAAGATTGGCTCTTGCCCTCTTATTAGGCCAAGAGACATCTTAACCTTTGTCTTTGTCTGAATCCAACTCCACAATCAACTTCTCTTGTTGTGCCTTTTCCAAATTATCCATTAGCCAATTCATACTCTCCATTGTGTTCTTAATGCTTATTTGGCTTTGATTCATGAAGGTCTAGAGACAATGTCTTTAATGCTTTTGACTTTTAACTCAACCAGGGAAAACCTGCTCTCGTACTCCTTAATTTTTTCGATGGCTTCCAAAGTCTTACTAAGGAAATCAACAATAGATTTTTTGTCCCCCTCCAATAAAAACTCTTCAGAACATTTTGACCATGGATATTACCAGCACTAGTTTCTTCCCCAACAACCTGACCCTGAGTTTTAGCACCACCATAAGACTCCATTAGCACTAATTTACTGCCTATGACCCTTTGCTTAATTTGTATTTATTTTAATTCATGGAAAACCCACTTAAACATGCTAAAGAAATCAATGACATTTTCTCTTGGCATTCCCAAGACATTAGTAAGGTCTTCATGGTTTGGCTTAAATTGATGAGAATCAACTTTGAGATCCATAGGGAACCTAGTACCATTTCCACTATGGGAAGTTGTCTGAGATGAAAGGACATAGCTCAAAATAGGGGAAGAAACAATGAGATTTTTCCCTAGGCTAGAAGAATGGGGATCCACAACCAACTTACCTCTCCTTTTTCCAGTTTTGACCTTCTTCCCTCTAGTAGTGGCACTATCAACAACAGGGGGAAACATAGACTCAACTCTACCCAAAGTTTTACTAGAGGCAGAGATGGGAGAAGCAAAACCCTACTTGAATGATATGAATACATATTTCTTCAAGTTGAATGGGCTAAATGCTAGGTTCAACCCAAGCCTAGAATTTGATGGTCATCCCTACTTGTCCTATAATTTTTTTATGATGGTTTGGTCATTTTGATGCCTTTCATTTTAGGTTTTAAGAAATATATTAAGTGTCACAATTTAATTTCTACATCATTTAATATACTTTTTTATATTTAAATATTTTTATCAAATTAACCAATAACATATATTTTAATATACTTTTTTATATTTAAATATTTTTATCAAATTATCCAATAACATATCATATGTGAAAACTATTTTATTTATAATAAAGTTATTATTTTAAAATATATTATTAAATATATTTCTCTAATAGTAGTTTGTTTATATTTGTTGTAGTGCTGGTGTTGTTTCTCTCTTTCAAGATTAATTTTTTAGGTACCTAATTATAAATTGTTGTATTACAAGCTTACAATATTTTGAATACTACACGCACTTAAGTTTTTAAATAAATGAACTTAAGTTGCGTACTTAATTTAATTGATAAATACAAAGTTAAAACATAAACATATGAATTATGAATTATAAATGTTAAGCTTCACCTTTCAACATGAGCAAGAAGAAGATTGAAGCTACAATAGGTGCAGTTGTCTATTTAAAAGAAATGAAAAACCTTCTCCTTTTATTAGTGATATTGATTTCTTATATAGATAAAAAGAATGTAAAATTAGAAAACAATTTTAAATTAATAATATAGGTACAAATTTTAAAATTGCTAAGCAAGTTTCTAAATTCATATGATCTACTAAATTCATATGTTCTATTCTATAAATATTTTAATATAATATAAGAAAATAGAAACTATTTTAGACCTTCATATGAAAACATTTTAAAAATTAGAAACATTCATATTCTATCATTCTAAAATATTCTAAATAATTTTTTTTTATCTAAAATACTTTCAAATAACATTAATTTATTTTATAAAGTAAACTGTACATATAATATTATTTTATGATTTATTAATAATTTAAAGTTTCATATATATTGTTTTATAAAAATATAATTTGTCAATTCATTCGATCTAATAAAGTTTAAAGTTGCCATATACATCCAAATATGAAATAATGGCCATTTTTACCATCCAATTTTAGGCTTGGCTCAACCCTGGTGGGAACTGCATTTGACCCCACATTTAGTCGATAGTATGATAATAAAAGGGACGATAGAATTATATATAGCATGTGGCAATGAGGTTAAGTGTATAGGTTGAGGAGAAGTTTATCCAGCCATCAAAAAATTAAATCTTACAAAGGAGGAACTTGGGTTTTTTTCTTTAACTTTCCTTGATAAAGAGGACTTAGTTTTTTTCCTTTAACTGTCATTGATGAATGTTGGTGAGCTTTGAGTTTCTGATGGCAGAATAGACCCTGATATAGATTTAAAGATAACAATAATGAGATACATTGACTGGAGAGGGTAAACAAGCAGAAAATACAAGAAAAGCACATTACGAGCTTGACCACTCAATTTGTCGATGGGCTTCTACCACACTTTGATATTACAAGGTTCGCTCCTTTTTGCTCAAATGTCCTAGGCCCTCACCAATCGAACCCTATGGTTCCACGTCAGTCAACCTGTAATATTGATTATATACATTTGGAGTGGAAAGAAGAATTTGCATAGAGAAAAAGAAGGCTTATGCCCTACAAAGGTGGGTATCTATACTTGAAAATATTTGTGGCCTCACATATCTAAATCATTAAAATATTAGTTCAACAATGTGAGATTTATGCTGCTCTCAACTACTACGGGATTTTATAATGTTCATAATGTTAAAACACTGTAAATTACAGATGTGAGTGATGTTTAACTTGAGCATATTAGATTCGTCAAAATTTCTCCTTTTGGTAGACTTCTCAAGTCTTCAAAACACATGTAACTGCTTGTATCAACTCATTTTTCTCTTTCTTACCGAGATGCAGAAATATGAAAGATAATAAAAATTTGAATGTTCTAGGCTATTAGATGTTGTGGCCTTCAAATTATAACTGTGTTATCAACTTCCTTGATGCTTAGTCAAAATTTATGTGAGCAGAAAAGTTTCATGAGAGTTGTAGTAGAATAGGACTCGCATTGTTATTGATATAAGTAGTAGCAAGAGGGTGTTGACCCGAGGTACACAAGCGAGCTGGCTAAACAGACTTAATAGCATATTAA
This sequence comes from Thuja plicata, assembly GCA_018584345.1. Classification (NCBI taxonomy): domain Eukaryota; kingdom Viridiplantae; phylum Streptophyta; class Pinopsida; order Cupressales; family Cupressaceae; genus Thuja; species Thuja plicata. The sequence goes on from MU228256.1 coordinate 727,636, forward strand.
ATCAGCATAGTCAGTAGCATAAAGCAAGGAAAACATCATCTACCTCTATCAAAAACCAAAACATAGAAGCTTAACAAGTAGCACAAAGTATCAGAACCCCACATACAAAAAGCATCAAAGTCCATCAGCAAAAAAATTAAACCATGCCACGCAGGGCCATTAAACATAATTAAAGTCTTAAGCTTAAAACTAAAATTAAAGAAACTATCCCAACTATAGGGCTTGGGGGCCGCATTATAACAACACCCCTTACCACCCTTCATCAACTAGATCCTTTGCCATCCCATAAGTGCTTTGACAGCAGCAGGTCCGCCCACTCCTCATTCAGAAATTTGAAGAGTTCCCGATTTCCTTTAACTGACTCCTTCCCAACAGAGGCCTTCTCATTCAACAAACATATGGTTGTGGAAGAGGCATGCATGACCTTGAGGGAAAATTTGCTGACATTTTCCAGCCTCCTATCTATATTGGTCAGGTCCTTGTTGACTATAGCCACCGTATTTTCCAGATTTACAATCTGGAACTTGATTTTCCTAACCAGGCCAGTACCCACAACAGCTTTAGTGTTTTCCACCATAGTGATAGGGGCTATATCTTATTTTCCCTATTTAGCCATAGTGTCATGGTTAGTGTCCTTTTCTACCTCATGATCAGTATTATTTTGGTTTTCATCTCTGCTAGGAGATTCCATCGAGCCATCCTCTTTATCAAATAACTCCTTCATAGCCTATTTCCCCTTCTCCTTGGCCAGCCGAGAGGACCGGTGGGTATTGGTGGGCTGGGGGTAAATATTCTGAGGGCACTCCGGGTTATGTAATTTTTCATACATTTTTTGGAAGGATGGAGAGAATCCTCATGGATTAGGTCATGCTTGGAGCCCACTAGCAAGCCAAGGGTAGGGTGGGTTTTAGAGGACTTATGGCTAGCAGCAAGGGTAGAGCCTCCAATAGAACCTAAGGGTGTGGGAATGCCCTGCTTGAGGAAGACCGAGGGTGACATATTTTTCTGGGTAGCTTGGGTAATTTCCACAATGGGAGGAGGGTAGAGGGCACAGTGGAAATGGTAAATTCTAAAAATAAGTCCCTGGTGGAGGTAAAAAGGTTTCTTACCGTGAGAAATTGATTCATTCACAGTAGCCACAGTAGTTTCCAAGGAATGCAAAAGATACAAAGGCATAAAGATTAACAACTTGTGTCTAAGGTGGTTTAGAAAAGGGAGGTGGTAATTGTAAAACATACCTAAATGGCCCTTTGAGGTGAAATAATTCATAACTAGCTTGCACATCTTCGGCCACAACTTAGGCAGGTCAACCATGTTGTATCTACCATTTTCTGACACCGGTTTGTCGTCCTTAGCTAAAAACTAATCAAACTTTTTTTTCACATATGTTTGGTATTTTTCTTCCATTTCCTACCCATGGTGAGCATACCAGTGGATTTTCCAATTACTTCCTCATTAATCTCAAATGTGATTCCATTTATGGTGACCCTTCTCTCATTCCAAGTTTTGGCAAACTGTCAAGAGATCATTTCATCATGCCCAGCCAGGCATTTCATGAAGGAAAGAATCCCTCCATTCTTACATAAATACATCACCATAGGGTGTGAAGAAAAATCATCCTCAATCTTATTAGGTTCTATTCAGTTTCGATCCCCACCCATATTAGCAAAGTTTTTAGACACAACCCACACCTAGAAAAAAGTTTTATTCCACAACTAGCAAGAGTAGAAACCCTTCAAGACACAACACCAACAAAAACTACAGCATGAAAAAAAAGTCTAGTTGTTGCATGAAATGGAAAAATTGAGGTTATATCTTGGCCCTAAACATATATCATTTGGCATACAAAAACTACATAATTAATTGCATTTAGGCTCACAAAACACCACCAAGGATGCCACCTGGGTTAGCACATGGGAGCAGAGCTTTAACCCATAATAACCATAAATGAAATCCTCACCATATCTTTTATTAATCTCCTTAAATCACATTTGCATCCAATGCCACATAAAAACATAATGGTACTTTATGGAAGGAGTGACGCCAGCAGGCCACGTCCATCGCCAAGAGGAATTGGGGAACCCACCATCAAAGGCCACATGGAATTTCCAAATGTGATTCTCAACCATGCTAAAATGGATAGAGCCCTCAGGTCCACCTTTTAGTGCCCAAATCAACTGCTGATTTTTAAACATTCTTATTTTTATTATTGGCACCTCTCATTTCCCATGTAAGAAGGTCTTGAGTACTCTTGGGTAGCTGAGTAACAGCCCGCCAACAACATAAACCATCCGTCTGCAATCCTACAGCCGCCATAGAATCAGCAACCGAATTCCCTTCCCTCTAAATGTCTTTTATGGTGGATTTACTAAAGCAACCCAACAAACCTTTTATATCATACATGATAGGGTCAACTCTCCACCTGACCTTGGAGTTTCCACCAGTATCCTCAACAATAATCTTTGAATCCCCCTCGATTTCAATCCTAGTGTAGCCTAATTTACGAGAAAAATGTAGCCCCCATAAGAGAGCCATAGCCTCCGCCTAATTGACCGAGTGGTCAATGAGGGGAACAACATAAGATGTCACCATTCTCCCCCAGGGATCTCATATGATTCCCCCTCTAGCTTGTAGCCCACCCCGCATAGACCCATCAAAATTAAGTTTTTTCTAGGAGGCCTGAGGGGGGTCCCAAATAGTCTCCTTTCTAGATCTTACTTTAGTGTTGTCAAATCTGGCAAACCTCTTACCCAATCCCAATTGTTTAGCAATCTTCTATTCTAAATTAGTAGGAGGGTAATTTGGGCTTTTCCATCTTCCCACCAGCAGATTTTCCTCTAAGAGTTTATGACCAAGATAGAAGACATCCTTTATAGTGAGTTTTGTATCTCTAAATATCCTGTTATTGGATTCCTTCCAAATTACCCAGCAAAATATAGGGGGAATTTAGTTTCACAAGAGTTTTATCAGCAAGTGTTGTGAAGGCGAGTGCCACTCAAGTAGTATATCTTGGATGCTATGTTTTGAAACCCACGGAAGGTTGAGTCTAGTGAGGATCTCCTGCCATATCCCAACAACAAACTCATAGTGAAGCATGATATGGTTAGAACTTTCCTCAGCTTTCTTGCAAAGCTAGCATCTGTTAGCAAGGCTAAACCCTCTTTTGACAAGATTATCAAGGGTGGGGATTTTCCCATGGAGTATTGTCCACCAAAAGAAGTCAACTTTAGGGATTAATTGGGGCTGCTAAACCTTCCTCCAACAAGAAGTATCAACATTGTCTTTTATAAACAGTCCATAGGCCAATCTGATAGAGAACTCACCATGTTGAGTGTGTCTATAAAGCAATCTATTAGGTCGGTCTATGATAGGAAAGTAGACTGAAAGCAAAAAGTCACTGACTTTGTTCTCCAAGTTGGTTAGGTCTAGTCTGCCCTAAAGATGTGGGAGGAGGTCAATCCACTGACCATTAGAGATAAATTTGGAGACTAGAAAACCAACACCAAGGGTCAAAATGTTCCCCAGCTGAGAGAAATGGGAGTTCCCGAGAATGGTGTCCAGCAGCCAGGGGTCATCCTAGAATCTAATATCCTTACCATTACCCAATAATCAGATGGTCCCCTTTTCCATTATACCTTTGAATTTAAGAATACTATTCCATATTTTTGAGCCCTCGGGGTGGCCCTGTACCATGAAGAGTTTATAGTAGCATCCTCCATCCAAATACTTTTCTTCCATGATTTTGCACCAATCAGCAGTTCCCTGAACCATGGTCCATGCCATTTTAATTAGCAGAGCTCTATTAAGGTTGTGAATTTTCCTTAAGCCCACACCCCCAAGGGATTTGGGGAGACAAACCTTGTCCCAAAAAACCAGTGGGAGGCATTTCTTTTCCTCTGATCCAAACCACAGGAAGGTGTGTTGAATTTTTTCAAGCTTTTCAGCTATGAAACCAAAGATTTTAAATATAGACAGAAAATAAACTGGAATGCCTTGTAGGGAAGTAGCAAGGATTTGTAGCTTACCAGCATTACTTATAAGTTTACCTTTCTAGCCCACCAGTTTCCTTTGGGTCCGTTCAAGGATAGAATTCCAAAATTCATTCTTCACATCTTTGATAGTCAATGGAAGGCCAAGATAAGTTGCAGGAAGCTTGTCAGCCTGACATCCCAAAATATTCAAAAAAAATTTGCACCAGGTCCTTATTGTTAAAGAAGAATATTTTTCTTTTGTGATAGTTGATATGTTGACCCGAAGCAGTAGCGTAATTGTCCAGCAGCCGCTTCCACATTCCCATTTGCATAATCAAGGAGGCCCAAAAGAAGAAGGTGTCACTAATGAATTGCTACAGGATAACAGGTTGGAGAGTAGTGGCCAACTTGATCCCCTCAATCGCTCTGGATTGATCCATCTGCATCATGTTACGAATAAGGACCTCAGCAAGGAGAATAAATAGGTAGGGAGATAGGGGGTCCCCATGGAAAATATCCTTTCCCAAGGGAAATTTTGCACCAGGTTTACCATTAAACAACACCGAGAATCTCATAGTCTCCAAGAAAACCTTAATAAGGTCGATAAATTGCTCTGAGAAACCAAAAGCAGATAGGAATTTGTAAACCAATGTCCAGTTGACTTTATCATAGGCTTTAGAAATATCCAGCTTGAGAGCTATCCCATCCACCCTATTATGGTCATTGGAATGAATATTTTCATGAGCAGTGATGGCAGCATCCATTATTTTTCAACCAGGGACAAATCCCTTTTGATTCAGGCTAATAATTTTGTCAAGCAAAAGTTTGATGCGATTAACCATAATTTTAGAGAAGACTTTACATAAAGTGTTGCAAATTCTAATAGGTCTGAAGTCCACCATGATTTTGGGTTCAACAGATTTGGGGACCAAGACAATATAGATATCATTAAGTTCCTCAAGGATCTTTTTACATTTAATGAGCTCTGGGGTAGCATGACTGACATCATAACCAACAATATCCCAAAATTCTTGGAAGAAGGCCGGGGGAAACCTATCTAGACCTGGGGCTTTGTAGGATCCCATGGAAAAGACTGCCATTTGAATGTCCTCATCAGTAACCCTTGACATGAGCATATTATTATCATCACTCGTGATAGCCCTGGGGAGTTGAGTAATGAGATAGTCTTGGAGGCTTATAGAGTCCCCATAATTTATGTTGGTGAAAGCTCTGGATAAATAATCAGTGACTAAGCCTCCAAGTAGAATAGGGTCAGAGATTCCTAGGCCCCCTGAGTTCTTGAGAGTGGTGATGGATTTCTTTATTTGTTCTTACAGGTCGATTGATGAAAAATGTAGTATTACGATCTCCCTCCTTCAGCCATAAAACCTAGGATCATTGTTTCCAGAAAATTTCTTTATTGATAAGTAGGAGATATTTTTCCACAGCAAGTCAAATTGTGATATTGCTATCAGGATTCAACTGTGTAGTTTTTGAGTCAAACTCATTGACCCATAATTCATGAGTAGTGGTTCACATGACCCCATCTCTCATGAGAATGAATGGAACACTTAGCACTCATTGGATCTAGGTGATGCACACAGAGGTGAAGCACTAGGACTTCCCAGGAGGTCACCCATCCCAGTACTACTCCAGCTCGAGCGCGCTTAACTACGGAGTTTCCTCCATGGTTAAACCCACTCTACTTGCATCCTCATTTGCAAAGCCTTCACCAAGTGTTGTGCCTTATGAACCATTCATTAGAAAGCCCCTTAAGCTCATCAATTGATAAGTAGGAGATATTTTTCCACATCAAGTCAAATTGTGATATTGCTATCAGGATTCAACTGTGT